>JBBBDQ010000728.1:4107500-4122500 GCA_037127315.1 Ascarosepion bandense
TCAGACGAACGCACACAGCAATGTATACTCGTCATTCTCTCTTTCTCTTCCCCTATTCCTTTTTTATTCTTTTTTCTCTCTTTCAGTTCCCTTTTTCTTATTTTATCTTTCTTTCAGTTCTCCTTTTTCCTTTTCTTTTCTTCATCTCTCCTCATTCCTTTTACTTCTTTTTTCTCTTTCATCTTTCCTATTCTTTTTCCTTCTTTTATTTATTTTTCAGCTACTCTCATGTACTTTTCATATTTGTTTCAATAATTTCACCACAAGCAAGGCAATAAAGCCACTGTAACAAAAAAGAAGAGACCGGAATAAATAACCACGTTACCATTAAAATTATTAATATGTTCTTTTCGACTTCATTCTTCAAAACAAAATTACTGAAAAAAAAAAAAACGCACTGTAGAACGACATTAAATTACCTGGTAATGAACACAAAAATCCCCATGCTAACAAATGAATCCGTTTATAAGTATATGGAAGAGAAAGTATAAAACAGTTGGAGATTAAGGTCAGTAATGTTTTGAAAAGAGGAAGAAAGTGGAAGAAATCGGCAAAGGAAAGTAGATAAAAAAAAGTTGACTAAGACAGCGAGATTGAGCGAGTTAGAAAGATAAACGCAGAGAGGTAGAGATAGAGACAAAGATAGATAGATAGATAGATAGATAGATAGATAGATAGATAGATAGATAGATAGATAGATAGATAGATAGATACATAGATAGACATAGATAGATAGATAGATAGATAGATAGATAGATAGATAGATAGATAGAGACAAAGATAGATAGATAGATAGATAGATAGATAGATAGAGACAAAGATAGATACATAGATAGACAAAGATAGATAGATAGATAGATAGATAGATAGAGACAAAGATAGATAGATAGATAGATAGATAGATAGATAGATAGATAGATAGAGACAAAGATAGATAGATAGAGACAAAGATAGATACATAGATAGACATAGATAGATAGATAGATAGATAGATAGATAGATAGATAGATAGATAGATACATAAAGATAGATACATAGATAGATAGATAGATAGATAGATAGATAGATAGATAGAGACAAAGATAGATACATAGATAGACAAAGATAGATAGATAGATAGATAGATAGATAGATAGATAGATAGATAGATAGATCGAGACAGATAGATAGATAGATAGATAGATAGATAGATAGATAGATAGATAGAGACAAAGATAGATACATAGATAGACAAAGATAGATAGATAGATAGATAGATAGATCGAGACAAAGATAGATAGATAGATAGATAGATAGATAGATAGATAGATAGATAGATAAAGATAGACAAAGATAGATACATAGATAGATAGATAGATAGATAGATAGATAGATAGATAGATAGATAGATAGATAGATCGAGACAAAGCTAGATAGATAGATAGATAGATAGATAGATAGATAGATAGATAGATAGATAGAGATAGAGACAAAGATAGATACATAGATAGACAAAGATAGATAGATAGATAGATAGATAGATAGATCGAGACAAAGATAGATAGATAGATAGATAGATAGATAGATAGATAGATAGATAGATAGATAGATAGATAGATAGATAGATAGATAGATAGATAGATAGATAGATAGATCGAGACAAAGATAGATAGATAAAGATAGATAGATAGATAGATAGATAGATAGATAGATAGATAGATAATATTATAACTCTCCACTCTCAGTTATAATATTATGTCTCACTTATGCTACTCGCCGTGATGTCACTAGAAATTCTCCTTGACTGACTCCAACGGTTTTCCCTTGACTCACTTTGAGTTCTTTATTTAAGACGTCTCACCTGCTTTGTTTTAACAGGGGTGTCGTATTTTCTCCATAACAGATAGATAGATAGGAACCATATATATATATATATATATATATATATATATATATATATATATATATATGGGGCAGCTGAGATAGACAAATAGAGAGAGCTGTGGAGACTGATAGATAGATAGATAGAGAGATAGAGAGATACATACATACATACATACATACATACATAGATGTTGAGCTCGCTATCTAGCTGGCTAGATAGATAGATAAGCACAATATACAACGCTGATGTAACATACATAAAACAAAGCCAATGCTCTCAACTAAACAAATGGTATAACCCCGAGAAAAAATTCTAAATAAATAAAAAAAATTAAGTAAATTATAAGCAAATTAACCAACTACGAATGAACACATAAGCACAAGTAATAATAATAATAATAATAATAATAATAATAATAATAATGACATACATAGAAACAACAAAGGATTGGATGATACAATTCGTAAGGCAACATGAAGAAATAGAGAAAAATATTCAATAATAAAAGAAGGCAGCGAACACAAACAAGATGTACAGTTAGTAGATTCTGTAGAAAACCAAAACAGACGCCAATAACCAACTATTGCGGCAATAAATATGAAAATGAAAGCCAAATATTAAGCTCTTGAACAGATGAAACAACGCTGGCAAGACAAACCTCTGCATGGCCAATATCCAGAAAGTGCCAATAAATCCAATATTTATAAAGTTAATACTCATCGATGGTTACGTGCATCTGGATTAAAGTCTGAGACTGAAGGCTTAATTCTTGTAGCGCAAGACCGAAGTCTTTTCACTAGGAACTTTCAGGCAAATATTATACATAATAATATGGATCCAAAATGCAGGTTTTGTGATAAACACCAAGAAACAACAGACCATCTAATCTCAGTCTGTTCTGTACTTGCCCCAAATGAATATAAAAATCTTCACGACAGAGTGGGGCAATATTTACCTTGGACAATGTGCAAACACTATGGAAACTCTCTAAACAAACACTGGTATGAACATCACCCAGTACCGGTTACAGAAATAGAAGATGTCACCATTCTATGGGATTACACCATCTACACAGACAGAAAAATTGAAACGAATAGGCCGGACATTATTGTTCAAAAACCAGAAAGAGAAAACTTGTCTATTAATTGTTATGGCTTGTCCAGCGGATTGTAACATAGCAACCAAGGTATTTGAAAAACTGTCCAAATATAAAGACCTGGAAATTGAAATAGAAAAATGTGGAAATTGAAAACAAGAGTTGTGCCAGTAATAGTAGGTGCACTTGGAATGATAAAAAATGGAACAAAACAACAAATCTGTGGAAACCCATTCTCTCTTTCTTAAGAGATATACAAAAAAAAAAATTGTCTTATTAAGTACAGCCCACACTCTTAGGAAAATTTTGTCTATGTAAAGCTAGGAATGATAGGGAAGATAGAAAAACATGAAATGGTCCCATAACAACACGCCACTACCTGCTTTAGGTCTTCCCACAGACTTGGTTGGTAGTGCGACCATAGCAGAAATCGAAATATGATGAAAAATGGCATAATAATAATAATAATAATAATAATAATAATAATAATAATAATAATAATAATAATAGTAACCAACAACAAATAATTAAGTAACCAAGAATAAAATTGAGTAAAATTTAACAAATATCGCTATAAATAATAACCGTATTTAGAACCATAATTATTCTTACTCAATAGCCTCCAGAACAAACTGAAACATAATCATTACCGCCTACTTAATAACCTTTAGGATCATACAGTGTTGTATAATGCTTTGGTCGGTTTGGAATTTTATCATGAAGTGTATTTTCCACTAGGCGACGCCCAGGTGAAGGTTGAGTTTTTGTTTTGACTAGCGAAGTTAGGGTCAACGCCCAACATGGTAAGAAGTGTATCGGAATCTACAAGTGTCGGTGGGGACAGCTTTATATTGACGTCAACTGTTACATATTCTGTGAGTTTTGAGTTTTACAGTTGGAGAGAGCAGACAAGCCATTTTGGCTGGCTGGCTGGCTGCCTGCCTGCCTGCCTTGATGTGCGTGTGATGACTCGTAGGCGTGTGTGCTGACAGCCCGACCAAACCTCTCACTCCTCGGCAAGTCACCGCTTTTTTTTTTTAAAGACCGGAATAAAATATAATGGCATATTTTATACACAAGTATTGATGTCAGTCATTTTGAAGTGAAAGAGCAAGTTACGTTGCGTCCAGTATATTTCGATTTATCTTATGTGAAAAGGATACTCAGAATTCGGTTCGAACAGATTCTCGTCGAATTGTTAAAAGTTTAAGTATCGACATTTATGAGAGAAGAAATACGGGTCGTGGAAGTCGCCGAATTGACAGAAGTTTATTCTCCGAATTGTTAAGAAGATTATAGTCTGATATTTATGAGAGACGTCCTTTATTTAAAGTTTGGTTGCGACAAAAAAGTAGAAGAAATATATATTCATAAAGGGTATATAACAATAGATATTACTACACATAATGCTTCATTGGCCAGCATATATATGTAGTAGAGCCAAAACACAGCAGAGTTACCTGAAGACTGTGTGTGTGTGTGTGTGTGTGTGTGTGTGTGTGTGTGTGTGTGTGTGTGTGTGTGTGTGTGTGCATATGCGCGTCTGATATTTTTAAATACAAATGCATAATTTCATATACGTATGCGCAGATAAAACGAAATACATTAGATTGGGAAGAGCAGAGAAAAGATGAAATAAATAAAGAAAAATGATAATTTCTTTTTTCTTACATTATTCTATTAAAGATGAAGACACGATTGAAGAAAGTTAAAGAATTCATTTACGAATAAGAGAAAAAAATGCGAATGAAAAGCAAGTGGAGTTATATTGAAAAACAAAAAGGAAGAAGCGAAACGTCAAAACAGTTACCAAAAAGAAAGAAAGAAAATGTCGTCTGCAAAGAAAGACTGAAGTAACTTTCGGCATTCGTTGATTTTTTTTTTTTATTTCTACTTTTTCCTCTCAACTCTTTCTTTATAACAAGACAAATGCTTACATAAGAAAGAAAAAAATGAAGGAATAAAGAAAAGATAAAGGAAGGAAACTCTGAAAGACAGAAATTAACAAAAGAACACAAAATAGTAAAATAACGAAGAATAAACTACGTATAATAATAAAACTAATTAAAGAAAAAGTTAATGAATGTGAAAAAGAACAGAAAAATAGAAAAAGAAGAAAAGACGCAAATACAAAGAAAAGTAAAAGAAAAAAATGAGAAGGAAAAATAAGAAAAGTGAAAATGAAAATGGAAATAAGTAAAAGAAAAACCGAGAAACGAAAGAAGAAAAAAAAAATGCTGGGAAGAAGAAAAAGACAATAAATAGTAAAAATAACAACAAAATCGAATAAATAAACAGCTTCATAATACACACACACACACACACACACACACACACACACACACACACACACACACACACACATATATATATATATATATATATATATATATATATATATAATTTAGAATATTCTCGTAAAAAAGACATTAAAAATAATTAAATGGTTAGAAAAAAGCAGATGAGAATAAGATAAAAAATCCGTAAAGATACTGAAGAACATTTCGAAGGTATTGGTAAAAAAAAAAAAAAATTTAAGAGATGAAGACGCAAAAAAAAAAGGCTAAGATATAAAAAGACAAAATCACCTGGGAAGGATGTAGATGAATAGATAAGTAAAAACAACAACAACAACAACAACAACAACAACAACAACAACAACAACAACAACAACAAAAGACTCGAAAAATAATTGCTAAAAAAGTAAGAAATCCAAAAAAAAAAAATAAAAAGGTGAAATTAGATTGGATTTCAACGAGATTTCTAAGAAAGCGACCCGATCAATACAGGCGACTGTACTGGCTTTCATGTCGATCCTGGGTGCCGAATATTGACTACTTGAAAAAAGCTAGACTTAACGGCGACTACACGAAATAAAGGGCCTGAAAAACGGGGACGTGTTCTCAGAGACAAAACGCCATAGCAAATGAAGAAGATGGGCTTTTCGTAGTTTAAAACTATCAATGCTATATGTTTGACGGTCATAGCAACAAGCTGGATGTATGTGATGTAATGAATATGTAATGAATATGCATACACTTTGATCCCTCCCCCCACAGTAATGTGATTGGCTGGTGTCAGCCATAAATACGTCTCTTGGTCTACGACTAGAGGTCTACAGGTCTACGTCTATTGACTACACCTACGTCTCAGAATACTGTATATGACGAGTACCGTCCATTATATACTACATACTAAATTTTCCGGTTACATTTGCCGAAACCGTTTAGCTATCTCGAATTATATATATATATATATATATATATATATATATATATATATATATATATATATATAAACATGTTATGGAAATCAACAAATTTTAACGAAACTTGGTTCTAAGCAACCGACAATTTGAAATGAATTGTTTGAACATTATTTTTTATCGATACTCGTATTTAAGTAGATATTCTGTTTTTAATGAAACAGTATTATATATTTATATCTACCGGCCTGATTATTTACGATAAATTTTTATTACGAAACCTGCGATCCCTATCTATATAGGGGAAGCTACCATTTGATCTGGTAACGTCTTAGACCTCTCGACCACGAATAGCCTCCAGTCTAAACGAGGTTTTTATCAAGCCTATATAACACAATTTTCGATCCATCGTAAACAAACATATCTGCTCTGAAATGTATCGTAATGTCAACAAATGTAAACATTTTACGGAAATCAACGAATTTTTACGAAACTTGGTTATAAGCAACCGACAATTTGAAATGAATTGTTTGGACATTACTTTTTATCGATACTCGAGAATGTGTGCCATTCGGCAGGATTCGAACCTGCGACCCCTATCTATTTTCGTAATAAAAATTTATCGTAAATAATCAGGCCGGTAGATATAAATATATAATAGTGTTTCATTAAAAACAGAATATCTACTTAAATACGAGTATCGATAAAATATAATGTTCAAACAATTCATTATATATATATATATCCATTTCTTGGACATATCAGTATGTTATCTTTATATGTAGTATTTTCTTTCTTTTCATTTTTTTTAGAAACCAGTCATGTTAAAGTAGGTCAGAAATATTTGTCAGCTCGACTTCAGCCACTTTCTCACCGTCAGGATGTGGCTTCTTCTGTCATTTCTAAAAATGTTTTCACGGCTTCTGCTCTGACGAGCTTATCGCTCTGGTATCCCCTCTACACGAATTTACTCGCACTACTAAAAAGGCAACTCGGTCCCACCTTTTTACAGTGAAAACAGTCAAATATAACAGACTCTTCTACTCCTCAGTATTTTTTCTCGCCTTTCCCAGCTTTGGAACTCACTTCCGTATACTTGCTTCCCTCATAGCTACAATTTCCAAAAGTTTAAGTGCAACGTCAATTGCCATCATTTATCTCCTTGATTTCTATCAGCAATGACTCCTGTTCCTCTTTCTTTTTAATTTTTTCTCTTGTAACCTCCTGAGCACCAGTAGCCATACTGCCTTGCATGGGGTGAATTTATTAAAAAAATAAAATAAAAATAAAAACAGAAACCAGAAACCATACGTATGAGTGAAGAGATTTGATACGATGAAGTTCAGCGGCGAGAAACGAGTCCAGAGAGCGTTGATATGGGACTTTTTTTAATCATTTCACTCCAAGCAAGGCGGAATCGCCGCTGATGTGCAGGGGGCTACATAAGACAGTTAAAGTTTTAGGCAGGAGGAGAGTGAAGAGAAAGACGAACCAGCTACAGGGGGTGAAAGAGAAAGGGCAAGAAAAGGAGTGAAGACAGTTGCGAAGGTAGAGAAAAAAGACAATTTTTGCTACCAAAACGTTATTACTAGTGACTTGGTTTGAGTCGTAATGTTCAAACGATATTTTCTTTACACTGGGCACTATGAATAAAATGTCTAAATTACACAAAAATGAAAATAACACTGACATCTCAGCTGAAATTATTTTCCAAAATTACACAAAAATACTTTGAAATACTAAAGTGTGAATTTTTAAACTTATTTATTAATAGAATTTTGTCTGTGCGTGTATCCGTTACTTATAGACTCCGAAACGGCTGAACCGATTTTCTTAAAAATTGACGCAGTTGTACTATAAGCGTCTGCGAGTGTTCTTAGCTAGGTCTTGTGTCGAAGTACACCCTATGAATATCGAAAATCGATAATCGAAAAAATCGGGTTATAGAAGGAGTGGTCCGATTTTAATCAAATTTGATGCACTCATAGACAAAGACATAAGAAACGATATTCAGAAGTTTCAAGGTTGCAGTTCTTACAATAGTGCATAAAATCGATAATATATATATATCAACCTGATATTATCCAGTAGCATTGATGACTTGTTAATTGTTTTCTAAAAAGAGAAACGGCCCTCACATCAACCCAGCAGCATGACTCCTTGAAATAGTCACTCTTTCACAATAATCGCCACATAGTAAAAGCAAATATGCAGTACAAAACAAGGAGAACAAATATACTGAATACAACATCCTTGAGAATGGCTTCAGGACTGACCGAAAGCGCTCGGAGCAATAAAACTGTGGACAATTTTATAATTCTTAACTTCTAAAAAACAGAAAACTGTTTGAATGTTAGAAAAACTCAATAAAAGATTGATTAAATCATCATTGTCGGTCGTATTTAATGAAAGATCTATCTATCTATCTATCTATCTATCTATCTATCTATCTATCTATCTATCTATCTATCTATCTATCTATCACTCCCCCTCTCTCTCTATATATATATATATATAGTCATCCGCAGACAGATCTGTTTCGCTGTAACACAGCTCATCAGTACGGTTAGACTCCGATTGTTTTTAACCCACAATTGAAACCCGACAGAATTGGCGTCAGTCGGCGATTCTACCTCTGGGCTATGGACGCTCGGTAGAAGAAGGCAGACTTTTTAGCGCGTATATTATTATTATACATGCCCAATAGCCAGAGTGATTTAATTCATTACTGAATGAGCGATGCGTATATATATATATATAGATATATATATGGTGGAATTTAATAATTTGGGTATACTGCGTATGACAATACTAATATATTTATCTGTATACACATATAAATATATTTAGTATAAATAACGGTAGTATTATTAGAAGTGTGTTTCCGAAAATATATTTTCCTTCATGGCGCTGAAGTGGTTAGGTATGTCTACTTTGATATATCCGTGTATATTGGTATCAAAGGGTATGCATATGTGTTAGATTACATCCACATTCTTAAAAAGGGTATTAAAAAATAAACACCTCAGAAAATGTTCACTGTTTCAAAATGGCCTCAAGCGATCGTCTGCTAGAACATCAGATTGGCGCCAATTTTATATTTATTTTTATTTTTCCTCTTTGTCTTCATCTGTTTTCTGCGGTCTGTTTTTTTTTTTCACTTTTTGTTCGGTCTGTATTTTCCTGCTCTAAGCCATGGTACATCAAGACGGTGTATTGTGATGATTTTATTACTTTTCCCATTTATTTTCCTTCATTTCTGAATTTTGTTAATGTCTACTCAGTGTGTCTTCTTTTACTTTCTTGTTCAGCCGCGCGCAGAGGTTAATCAGACAGTGTTGTTATTATTTTTTTTAGAGGTTTCTTTCTTTAAGGCACTCAACTAACAGAGTAAATTCAATGTGAGGTCAAAAATTGTTGTCACCTTTTCGCAGAAGGAAACAATGTTCGTGGCATTTTTAAGAAACCGACACATCGTTTGGGTTAGAAATACTTGTTTAATCACGTGTTTGATGATAAATAACAATAGCAAATATTAGATTTTTTTGCTTAAATCTTTGCTCGTAATTAGAATGAGTAAAGAAATGTGATGTGCATCTTGGTGCAGTGGTTATCAGCTCGGAACGAGAAATCGGGAAGCCGAGTTCGAATTCCTGTTGAATTCACTAATGCGCAAATACCTTGGGGAAAGGTATTAATACGTCACTCCTCTCCATTTATGGGTTAAATAACAAGGACAGATTAGGTTTTATAGCCTTAGCTGGCAACCGGTCTACCGCTGAATGTAATAACAACCTAGTCCGGGATAAACCTCTGCCCATTCAATCATATCTCTTCCTGTCCCTTGATATTCTTAACATATTTTATCCTATTATTTCTTTTAAGTCCTGTTCTGCCATCCATTTGTTTAAGTCCATTAAGTATATCATGCATCATTTCCCCCTGTCTCTCTTTTTCTAGATCCGCCCTGTGAGTATCAGATTTTTAAAGTCTTCCTTCCTCATTACATGTTTTAGAAACTTCAGCTGTTTTTTTTTTGTTTCCATTCCAAAAAGTTGTCGCTGCTCACATGTTCGGTCCATGGTATCCTCAGCATCCTTCTGTAGAACCACATTTCTGTTGCTTCGAGTATTTCCTTTGTCTTTATGTAAATTGTTCAGCATTCGTTGGCATAGAGGAGGACACATATCACATGACAATTCAATACTCTTTTCTTTGTTTCCAATGAAATTTTTCCGTCTCTCAATATTTTACTCAACTTTTGAAATGCGTCCTTGGCCAAACAGATACGCCTTCGGATCTAAGTGTCGCCCTCTGTCAAAACAGTTCCCAGGTATTTTTCTGTACCTGTTTGGCTTTAGTATCGCCGACCTGTAATTGTGATCTGGGGCTCCTCTTTTTGCTGATGACAATGCATTCAGCATTATTGTAGTTTATATTTAGTCCTTTCTTCTCGCTTTTCTTCACCACATTCTGTAGGTCTTGTAGGTTTCTTTACGTGTCTACTACCAACAAAGTGTCGTCTGTTGTTAAAATTATGGCTGCCAATGACGATTCCAGGATCACTAGTATTTTCAGAATTGCCTCGCTGTATAGGTTGAAGAAATCCAGTGAGAAGATACATCCTTGTCTTACTCCCCTTTATAATTTAGTATATGTGTAGAACTTACACTACCGGCCATAATTATTAGGCCACCCCAGTTTTTGAAAAGAAATGATGTATTTCATACTATTTTTAGTTATTTATTGCCAAGTGGATAATTCTAAAAGAAAACAGAATGGTTCTTTTGTTATTATTATTTTGCAAAATTTTACAAGGTAAGGAAGAAAAGACGAACTCATCCGAATCACCCTAAATTTTCTTCAATCTTTCTTTGATGAAACTGCAATATGGGTAATTATCAAATATTTATAAATTCGTTTGATGCACATGTTATTGTGCAGTATTAACAAAAGAACCATTCTATTTACATTTACAATTATTCACTTAGCAATAAATACTAAAAAATAGTATGAAATACATTTTTTTTAAACACTGGGGTAGCTTAATAATTATGGCCGGTTGTGTATTTCCGGTTCGTATGCAGGCAGTTTGCTGCCAGCATTGGTTCTTGATTATTCTAATGTCAAGCTTGTTACAATGCCTAATAGTTTCAAAATAGTAACAGGAAGATCATTTATCGCGGATCTTCCAAGAACAAACTGAGAGAAGAAAAACAAATGAAACATTTTAAAGCCTTATTTATAGTTGATATATAAAAATCAAAGTTTGTGCAAATGGAAGATTGTGTTTAAGCATGAAACACACTGTCGCCACGCAGCTTTGACTCACGAAGCTACTTATGGGCTATTCCTGTGCGGGTGATGTTGACCTTGATACAGTTTTTGAAACGTTTCAATGGCCTCGCATGCTTTTTTATACCCAGAGAAAGCTCGCCATGGAGAAGTTGTTTTAGGATTCTGTTATTATTCATCAGGTTGACATGACTATTCTGTGTTGGGTTTCAGGATCATGGCTTTCCTGTTGGTGGTCCAGGATTTAAAGGTTAGTGATGCTATACTGCCATTTGATGCCCACAATAAAAAGTTCTCGAACAGCTTGATATGTCTTATGTACCGGGTTCTGGATTCACATCCATGAAGAAGGCTGGCAAGGACAAATGCGGGTAACATTTTCAAGTGTGGTGTGCATTGTGGTGCAGTGGATATCGATTCGGAACGACAAATCCTGGAGCAGAGTTCAAATTTCAGTTGAATTCGTTGCATTCACTTACGCACAAATACCCTTGGGGAAAATATTCATCCATCTCTTCCCTCCATTTATGGGTTAAATAATAGGACAGATTGGTTTCTACAGCCTTGACTAAAAACTAGTCTACTGCAGAAAGCAATGACAACCTACAGCGGGATATTCTTCTGCCCATTCAATCATGTCTCGAAAGAGACATGATCGCCCAAAGAGTGTATAACGTATGGCACTTTACTGGTTGGCTGTCATCAGAAGAATTGTTTAACCGATTTTGCATTCAGTTTTTCTTCTTCTAGAGTGGTTGTCATTCAAGGATAAACAAACTTGTCTGTTCTTCTATTTAGTACATAACTGTGGTGGGCGGGGAAAAGAAACACATTCCAATCAAGTTTCAGTCGGTCATTTAAGTGTCAAACGTGATTCGATTTGGTCATTAGATCTCTTTCGATCCATGAATGACTAGGCAGAAGATTTTTCTGCAGTAGGTTGCAATTTCTTTCTACGGTAGACTGGTTACCAACCAAGGCTATTGAACCCAATATGTCCTGCCATTTAACCCATAACTACAGAGGAAACAGATAGATTCATACATTTTCCAAGGATATTCGCGCGTAAGTGAATGCAATTAAATTTGAATTTGAACTCGGCTCCCCGATTACTCATACTGATATCACAACGCACACCCTGCATTATTAAGGGTATTTGTGCAAAAATGGACGGTAAGTTCATTGCGTTCCAGTCAGTTAAGTGCAATACGAGATATACGCTTGTGCGATTATGTTTCCAAAGAGACATAACTGACTAGGCAGAAGATTATCTCACAGTAGGTTGCCATTATTTTCTGCGGTAGACTGTTTGCCAAACAAGGCTATAGCATCCAAACTCTCCTGTTATTTAACCAATAACTCGAAGGAAGAGACGGATTAATACTTTTCCCAAAGGTATTTGTGTGTAAGTGAATCCAAGGAATTCAACTGTAATTCGAACTCGGCTCACCTATTTCTCGTTCCGAACAGTTAACCACTGCACCACGATGCACATTTTTTGAGTTTACTTTTTTTTTATTATTCTTCACTTATTAAAAGGTTTCAAAATAGGTCAGATTTATGACGTCTAAGAAGGGAGTATGCATGGCTGCATATTGTGAGTAATGGGTTAAATAACAGGACAGATTGGGTTCTATAGCCTTGGCTGGCAACCAGTCTACCGCAGATAGCAATAGCAATCTACTACGGGATAATCTTCTGCCCAGTCAGTCATATTTCTTTCGAGACATGATCGCCCAAGCGTGTTTCACGTATGCCACTTAACTGACTGATTTATATATGCCGGGGAGTGATGAATTATGGGTAGGTCTGTTATATTATCCTAACAATTATTTGGCAGATTGTAACCGTCATGCTTCGAATTATTCTAGGGGTTATTTCGTGGAAATAATTGCGAATCTGAATACAGTTTTTTTCGCATTGTTCGGCAAATTTATTATTGATTGTTTGGTTATTTGTTGTTGATTCTTATTATTACGTTTACTTGTGTTTATGCGTGCATTTGCAGTTTGTTTGTTTTTTATTTTACTTATTTATTTTTTATAATCATTACGCCCCAAGCAAGGCATTTAAGTGACACTATTTTGCAGGGGAAGGAAAGTAACGAGAAAGAGTGGCAGGTTATAAGGGGTGTCAGGAAGTGGGTAAGAGAAGGATGAGAATACTGATGAAAATGGAGTTTTCTTTTTTTTTTTAGACTGTTTGCCAGCCAAGGCTATAGAACAAATCTGTCCTGTTATTTAACCCATAACTGGAAGGAAGAGACGGATTAATACCTTTCCCTAGGGTATTTGTGCGTATGTGAATGCGATGAATTCAACTGGAATTCGAACTCGGCTCCCCGATTTCTCGTTCCGAGCCGATATCCACTGGACCACAACGCACATCCTATAGAAATATTTGAGCCCAAACCCAACACAAATGGCCTGACAATTGCGCAATACCCACTTTTATATTCACGTATGTTCTGTCGTATGTAAATATACATTAAATTTAACAAAAGTTAATTCTCAGTTTTAAAAATCTTGCTAAAAATAAAATATACATCTATGACACATTATTTTTGAGAAATTAGCAAATTTTATGTGAAATTAATCCGATTTACACAAATATTGCTTATTTATAACGTAAAATTTAGAATAAAACTATTACATAATCACAGATTTTAAATTTTTGACCTGTCCGCCGTATATCAAATCGCTTTGACAGGTTGTTGATTGATAAGAGAAAAGTGTATTGCGTTCTCAAGTGACAAAATTCTACTAACTTTTTTCGGGTAATGGAGGAAACTCTGACCTTTTAATTTGCACACAGAATTATTATACAAAAAAAAATACTTCAAATACACACACAAATATATAAAATTATTTTAAGAATATGAAGAACAAACGATTTTTAATGTCCAAAAAATTGAAAGATTTAAAAAATTGAAAAAGTTTTATATTCCAATCAAAATAATTTCTGTTTGAAATACACCAGAGTATTTTGCCTCCTGGAAATAGTAAATTTAATCATTTAGTTTTAAATTAAAACTAAAAGCAAAGGTTTTAGAAAACACATATATTTTTAAAAATTCAGTTTAGAATTTAGATATCAAACATGAGTGGATGTACACACACTCTCACACACACACACACACACACACACACACACACACATATATATATTGCCTCTGCTGATTGCTTTATTTCATTAGTAAACGAGTTTGTCTTGCTCCTTTAATGGCGTGGCGTAGACCATTTACGATCGGTTGACTGGTGCAATCCGGTTTTAATTGACTGAATATGTTAAACAAACACAAATGTATTAAGCCGCAAAGTTACAGAATGATGCCCGAGAAGTATTTATACGCCAACAATATAAAGGTTGTCGATACCATTAACCCGGCTTTGCAAAACGTGGCGTTGGGTCATGTGACAATAAAACAAAAATGGTTTCAGGTTTTATCGGACTGTATTCCTCGGCTAGTACAAGACGGGATTGATGTTCATAAATAATCAAATAGACTTCTTGACTTGGAGAGAGTCAAGTGTTTAGATT
>JBBBDQ010000728.1:4127500-4148643 GCA_037127315.1 Ascarosepion bandense
TAATACTGAGTATTAGGAAGAGACAGCTGAAGTTCCTGGGACATGCAATGAAGAAGGAGGGCTTGGAGAACTTGATACTGACAGGCCAGATAGAGGGAAAAAGAGACAGGGGAAAGCAACGGATAACATATTTGAAGGGCCTAATCAGGTGGATGACGGAACGAGGATTGCATGGTGTAACAGGAGAAGGCGTGCTAAGAACCACCAGGGATAGGGAAACGTGGAAAGACATGATCGCATACGTCCTGAAGGGACAGGACACATAGAAGAGGAAAAAGTGAAAAAGAATTAATGATAAAAAGAATCTAATATGAGAATTAAAACCCTAAACTAACAAAGTATATATATATATATATATATATATATATATAATTGCTGATGCCTCCTGACGAATAAACATAAAATTAGAAAAGGTTTCGTCTACGAAACTGCGGAATCAAGACGCGGTATATAACATAAATCAATTGAATGAGAAATTTTATTTGTATTATATATATATATATATATATATATATATATATATATATATATATATATATATTAGTCATCCTTAGTTTAGATTTGATGTGGTCACTTTGATTGGAAACAACGTTTGTAGTCTACAATTTTCTATAATATATTATAAATATATATTATAGATTATATTATAAATTACATGTTTTGAGAATATTATGGCAGAAATATGGAGTTTAATAATTTTGTTTTCGTATAGCGAATTTGTCCTGTTTATACTTATTGTGCATTTGGTTGAATTAAAAAATCATTAACGTATTTTACTGCAACCAGATGAACAATAATTGTAAGCAAGACGAATTCGCCATGAGCAAAATTATTAAGCACAACATTTATGCTTTAATTACACATAAACATGAAAAATTTATCATATGTTATAGAAATTGGGAGATTTCATATATATATATATATATATATATATATATATATATATATATAGATAGATATATATACAAACACACACACACACACACACACACACACATATATATATATATATATATATATATGCATTTTCAGTGACTCTTCACAAAAAAGGGGATAAGGAAGAACAACATATCTGCTGGACAATCCACAGTAATTTGTCATCCCACCCAATCCTGCTGCTTTCTTTTCGATGAGAATAAAAAAGCGAATATTGTTGTCCTTTAAAATATATTTAACTGTGTTTCTTATATTTTGTTGTTCCTAATATTTGTGGTTACAAAAAACTTTTGGCGACGAGGATGAAATTAACAAAACTCGCAAAAATGGCGATATCACCAGACATTTTTTTTTTTTTTTTTTTTTTAATCATTTCACCCCGAGCAAGGCAGAAACGCCACTGATGTGCAGGGGGTTACATAAGTGTAGAAAGATTAATTAGAAAAGAGTGAGGAGTACAAGCTAGTTAGAAAGGAACAATAGAAAACTGAGAAAGCAGGTGCAATGACAGGTACATGGGCGGAGAGAAAGGGAAGCTTATACAGGGGAGGGGAGAGAGAGCTAGAGGCCAGTGGTTAGTAGGTGAGTATTAACTTTGCTTTTAAATTTCTGGAGGTCGTAGCCGTCAGGAAAGCAAGAATACGGGAGTGAGTTCCACAGGCGGGAAGTGCGAGAGAGGAAGCTGCAGGAGTAGAATTGTCGTCTGCGTTTGGCTAACCTGACTGTGAATGGGTGGGACCCAGTTGCCAGTCTGGTTGAACGGGTAAACACCTGTTGAGGAGGCATCAGTGACTTAAGCTCATCCGAGCAGAAGCCATGAAAGTATTTATAGAAGAGACAGAGGGAGGCCACATTTCGACGATGGGAAAGTGGCTGCAGACGAGTCGCCAGATCAGTACCTATCACATTACAGACTCTCCTTTGGAGCTTGTCAAGAACACTGAGGAGAACGGCAGGGGCACCTGACCATAAATGGCAGCAGTACTCCATGCACGGACGGATGGTTGACTTGTATATATGCAGGATGGATTCAGGTGGAAAAAACATCCTGGATCGACATAGTGACCCAATCTTCTTAGCAGTAGATTTTGCTATGGATTCAATATAGTGCTTCCATTTGAGGTCTGAGGACAGGGTAAGTCCGAGGAGGCGTAGTGTATTACTCTCCGGGAGAATCATCTGGTCCATGCTTATGGGAGGCAGAAGAGGTTGCCTGTAATGGTTGACAGACAACAGCTTGGTCTTAGAGGAATTAAAGTTGACAAGCCACTTCTTGCCCCAGTTCACCACAGAGTGTAGATCCCGCTCAAGGTCAGCAGCGAGATTATGTCTGTCCGCCACGACAGGTTTCTTACTGGAGCGGGAGTATATTGTAGTGTCATCTGCGTAGATGCCTACTTGGGACCTGATCTCATCTGGGAGGTCGTTGATGAAAATAAGGAAGAGCGTTGGGCCCAGGATAGAGCCTTGTGGGACACCAGCATTCGTGCTGTAGGACGAAGAGGCACGCCCATTCAGAACGACCTTCATTTTGCGGTTATTTAAGAAAGATTGGATTAGGTCAAGCAGGCGACCGGTAATACCATAACCGCGTAGTTTGCATAGGAGGCCAGGGTGCCAAACCCTGTCGAAAGCCTTGGAGATATCCAGAGCAACCGCGCGAGCCTCGTCAGACTCATCAAGGGCCTGTAGCATGTACTCCGTTACAGTAGTTAGCAGGTCGGCTGTGGACCTGTCAAATCGGAATCCATATTGCCTGTCGGAGAACAGCTTGTGGGCGGTGAGATGATGAACTATTTCAGCATTTATTATAGCCTCGAACACTTTCCCGAATATTGGTAGGAGACTGATAGGGCGATAGTTGGATGGGTCCGAGGGTTCACCACAATTCTTAAAGACAGGAACGACTGAGGAGAATTTCCAGCATGCAGGAAAGCAGGAAGCAGAAAGGCAGTAGTTAAACAGTTTAGAGAGGACAGGGGAAAGTTCAGGGGCACACCTCTTAAGGACTATCACCGGGATTCCATCGTCTCCACACGCCTTATGGGGGTCGAGTTTTGAAATTACTCTGGATACTATTGTCGGGGTAATATACACGTCATGCAGTTTGGCCTCAGTCCTAATAGGGAAGTCGGGTGGGTGCACTCCGGACGAGTCGAGTGTGGAGTTGGATGAGAATCTGCGGGCAAAGCACTCAGCTTTCTCAGCAGATGACGTGAGAACGTCAAATCCATGGATTAAAGGAGGTATTGAGGATTTCCTATTGTTGAGCACTCGTTTACAAATCCTCCAATAGTCCTTGGAGCCGAACTTGCGGTCAGCTATGTGCTGTCGCATTCTCTCCGCAAACAACTGTTTGGCGTCATTTAGAGTTCTCTTGCACTCACTGCGAGCGGATGTGAACAGGCGCCTATTGTGATCAGTTGGCTGTCTCTGGAATAGATGGAAGTAATGGTTCCTGTGGGCAATGGCGGCTGAGCAGGCTGGAGAGAACCACGGAGGGGAATGAGGTTTTAAGCAATACTTCCTGGTGGGTATGAAGGCATCAATGCCAGCTTTCACCCATGACGAGACCTCAGAGGCACAGTCATCAACTGATAGGTCAAACACTTTTCCCCAAGGGACGTCGCAGAGGAAATCGCGAAAGGCTTCCCAGTCAGCTTTTTGGTAGAGGTAGGAGGTTCTATGAGTAGGGGGATCCTGGGGGGAGTGAGATTGGAAAGAAATACTGAGGGAGACTACAGCGTGGTCGGAGTTGCCGAGAGGGCAAAGCTGCGAGACTTGACAGGCGTCGGGCGCAGAGGTGAAACATATATCTAGCAGTGAGGAATGACCCGAGGGTGTGCTTGGGAAGCGAGTGGGGAAGTCCACCACTTGCGTAAGGGATTGGGAAATAGCAAAGTTCATGGCGTGAGTGCCCGCCGAATCAGTAACAGCGTTTTCAAGCCACTCAGAGTGATGGGCATTGAGGTCTCCAAATACAAATATGTGGGCAAATGGGTGATAGGTAATAGCCTTATCTATGTCGTCGGCACATACTAAAAATATTGAGTCAACAACAAGAACAGTTCCAAATGTCACAACAGCAGCTGTTGTTTATGATAACTCAACAGTTCAATCAAAAATTCAATCACCAACTGAAAATTATAAAAGAAGAAAGGAATTTGAACACAAATTTTGTGGATAACATCGTTAAAAGATAATCTTTGAAAACAAAAAAAAACAGACAGTCACTGTTTAATACCAGATTTAAAAGTCTTAAATTGGAAAAACAAAAAACGATGTAGATCATTCTGTAACGTTCGCTGGTATCGTAAATCGGGAATGTGAAAAATTTAAACTAAATTCCCTCACAGAGGAGCAGTTTAAATGTTTGATTTTTATCGCAGGACTGACGTCTGAATCACCCAGTGATATTCGCATCAGACTACTTTCCAAATTTTAACACGATAAAGGCATCACAATTCAAGCTCTACAAACTGAATGCAGCAATCTTTTGAGCATTAAAAGAGGCGCCATGTTCTTGCAAAAACCAAGCACCTCGTCGTTAACAGGAAACATCCAAGCAACAAAAGCAAAGAAGCCTCCATCAACTTGGTTTTGTGGTGACCGGCATTAAGCACGTTTTTACCCGTTTAAGAAACATAAGTGCAATGTTTGCCACCAAATTGCACATAAAGAAAACGTTTGTGATACAAACTTTAAAAAAATGCTTAAAGTCCAATCCACAAGAAATCTGTTAAAAAACAAAAAAAGAAAGCCGAGACAAACAAACTCGGTGTTCGCAAAATTCGAAGCAGACTATAAAAGCAACAGAAAAATTATTGTTGTTTCAGTGAACAACAAACCAGTAAAATATTACGTTGATATCTCAGTCATCTTGGAAATTACTTGGAGAGCAGTGTTTGTCTTTAACAGATAACATAGCGAAAAGCGCCTCTCGAGACCGAATTCATTTAACTGGTAAGTTAACTTGTAATATTACATTTCGAGTTACCACATTTTAAGGTGTATGCTATCTTGCTGAAAATTCTGAATTGAATTTAATTGGTCTCAACTGGATTGAACAATTTAATCTTTTTGAAATTCCACTCCAGTCTGTGTTCAACACATTTAGTCTTACGTCTGTTTCAGACATTGAAATTCATTTTACGGACGAACTTAAAAATAAGTTACATTTTTCAAAAAGGCCTTCGTTGCTGTACTAAAAGTAAGGTAATTCTGAAATTCTAAGAGGATTCTAAGAGGATTCTAAACCAATTTTTAGACCAAGACGATCCGCGCCTTATGTCTCACGTTGCGAAAGAACTTCATCGTCTTCAGCAAGAGGGTGTTATAGAGCCTACAAATTATTCTCAATGGGCAGCTGCTATTGTATTAGTACAAAAAACAAATGGAAAAGCCTGGCTATGTGCTGCCTACTCAACTGGTTTAAAGAATTCTTTGGATGCACATAAATATACGCTGTCTGTTCCAGAGGATCTTTTTACTAAATTAAATAGCAGAAATTTCTTAACAAAAATTGACCTCTTTGATGCTTTTCTCCAACTAGAAGTTGAAAAGAAGTCTAAGCTCCTGACTATCAATACTCACAAGGGTTTGTTCAGATTTAACCGCCTTAGCTTTGGAGTCAAACCAGAACCAGCCACTTTCCAACAAAAAATGGATGCCATACTAACCGGATTGACTGGAGTAGCAGCATTTATTGATGACGTCATTGTGGCAGATGAACTTTTGCAGCGTTTATTTTCTGTTTTCAGGTGAATCCAAGAATCTTGCAGACTTTTACGCTTTAATAGTGGAATCTTGGTGATCTAGAGTACAAGCCTGTACAATCCAACGGCTTCTTAATGTTACCTTTTACTTACATCAGTTACAGCGTTTTTCAGATCGTTCTAAATTTCTCTTTGAGTAAAAAAGGATTGAGCTATATATTCTTTAGTAGACTTATTCATCAATAGTATCATGTTTTTCTGCTTTCAATCAACAACACCCACTGTACACACAAGCAACCCGGGTTTCAACCACTGAAAATACCTAACGGTTGAAAGCCGAGTAGCTTCGTGTCTGTTCCTAATTTAGTGAGTATATTTTTGTCGTGCTCTCTCTTGAACGTATTGAGCAAATTTTTGTTGTTTCATGCCTTCGGAAGCGGTGGTTTAATGTCTTCAACTGATATATCTAAACTTATTTATAATGGAACTTTGTGTGTGTGTGGGGGGGGTCCGTTACCTATAGACTCCGAAACGGCTGAACCGATTTTCTTTAAAATTTACACAGTTGTACTATAAGCGTCTACGAGTGTTCTCAGCTAGGTTTTGTGTCGAGGTACCCCCTGATAAATATCAAAAATCAATAATTGAAAAAATCGGGTTATAGAAAGAGTAGTCCAATGTTAATCAAATTTGATACACTCATAGACAAAGACATAAGAAACGATATTCAGAAATTTCAAGGTTGCAGTTCTTACAATAGTGCAGAAAATCGTTAATATATATTTATAAAAGGCAAGATATTTGTGTGTGTGTCTGTTTATCTGCCTGTATGTCTGTATTTTTTCCAGCCCTTATATTTTAGTTTTTGCTTCGGGTTTGGCTCTAAGTAGGTATAATTGTAGTTCTTAGTCTCAGCCATGATACCATTTACCCAGAGGAGTTATTTAGCCTTCAAAATTCAGTTTACGACGAAAAAAAACTTATTTCATAACGATACAGGAAATCAAAATTTGACTTACATCCATTCATTTTTCATTCATTCTACGGTTTCGCTTTAACTGGAAACAACTATTGCTTTTTAGTCTTTCGTGCCAACGTCCAAAGAGTCTGATCTCCTAGACCATGGATTAGTTTTAAAGCTTTCATTACACCCGAGCAACGCCGGGCAATACTGCTAGTTGTTATATATATATATATATATATATATATATATATATATGCACATTTGTACCAAGTACGGATTAGAATTACTACTACTTCTATGAAATACAACTTTTTGGCATGTATGCCGATGACACAACAATCTATTCTCTCATCGATCAAAAACCAGGTGTGGACGACAAAGTGAACCTCGCTGCCGTACTTGAAAGGGACCTCCAATCCGTAGTGGCCTGGGGTAGGAAATGGCTGGTAAATTTCAATGCCTCTAAAACGAAGACAATCGCATCTACCTCCCATTAGCATGGGACAGGCTAGCCTCCCAGAGAGTAAAATACTACGCCTCCTTGGCCTTACCCTTTCGGCGGACCTCAAATGGAATGACTATATCGAATCCATTGTCAAATCTGCTGCTATGAAAGTCGGCTCTCTGTGCAGGGCCCGGAAGTTTTTCCCACCTGAATCTATTCTGCACATATACAAATCTACCATCCGCCCGTGTATTGAATATTGCTGCCATTTCTGGTCGGGTGCCCCTGCTGCTCTCCTTGGGCTTCTTGACAAAATACAAAGGAGGATCTGTAACGTGGTTGATACTGACTTGGCAGACCGGCTGCAACCACTCTCAAACCGGCGTGATGTGGCTTCACCGGTGCCTCTTCTACAAGTACTTTCATGGCTTCTTCTCCGATGAGCTTAGATCACTGGTGCCGCCTAAGCACGAATTTACACGAGATACTAGATTAGCAAATAGGTCCCACCCTTTTACAGTTAAACAAATAAGATGTAACCGTAAATTCTACTCCAACAGCTTCTTTTCTCGCGATTCCCGCCTGTGGAACTCCCTTCCACAAGTCTGCTTTCCCGACAGCTACAATCTCCAGGTGTTTAAATGTAGGTTCAATAGACACCTCCTATCACACTAACTCCTAATTACTCTCAGAACACTCTCATCTACCCAACCCTAATTCTCTGTATCCTTACCCGCCTATCACCCACCCTCTGACATTTCCTATATTTAATCATCCTTACTCCACTCTATGTAGCCCCCTGCGCAGTAGTAGCAGTGACATGCCTTGCTCGGGGTGAAACGCTTATAAAAAAAAAAAAAGAAAATAAACACAAGAAAATATACTAAGAAGAAATACCTTGCAAAATGTCTACTACACTGATTTCGTCCTCAGAAAAGGAAAATTGTAAAATCATTAGAAAAACTGAATAAATTTTATTTTAATATTTTCATTGTTTGTGACATTTAATGAAACACGTATAAAGGTAAGATTCTTGCCTAATTATAAAATATATATGGATTCGTGTATCTATGTATATGTATGTGTATCTATGTATACATTTTTGTAAGTATATATGCGTGTAGATGTAGGTGTATGTATGCGTATACCCTTGTGTTATTGTTTTAATTTTATCTTTAGTGACATTCAGTTGCTCGATGTAAACTTATAAAGCCATAATGGGCAAAGAAACAGAAGAAATTTTTTGTGCATGCGTGTTTGGATTTTTTATGAAAATGTTGCAAGTCTCAAGAAAATGTCGATCATCTAATCTGCGTCTATCAATGACTGGTTCATTGTTTTCTTGAAACTCTGGTTTTTGTTTATTTGTGAAAGGAAAGTTAATTTTACAGGAAAACGTTAGAGATTAAATAAAACTATCACTGGTGAGAACCCGGTCGTATCTACTCCAATAGATGATCATAATTCCCATGCTGTGATTTTAATAAACCACAAGGTCACACACACACACACACACACACACACACACACACACACACACACACACACACATATATATATATATATATATATATATATATATATATGCACGCATTTAGAATTTCTTTAGAAATTGCTTTGTCTACGTTCCAAACACAAAACTCAGCAGATATAACATTCGAGACAATGTGAATGAGTAAAGTGCGTTTTAAAGGCAAATAGAGCCTGGCGTGATTGTGAAGCTCTTCGTAGCTGAGCAAGTCTAACTAAATTGCAATAAATGAAAATTCCTTAATGAAATATGAAACAAAAAAGGTACTGAGGAAAAAATATTTGTTCATTCTTTTACCTTTCTACTTCTTATTTTAAACTGAATGTTAAATTTTGTTGTGTTGTAAATAAGTTAATATTTTTAAATCTTTGTCTACAAGTTCCTTATTAATTACCCTAGGATGCTCTCTGAAAGGGTAATACAAATGAAGAAGGACTTGTACCTATGTTTTATTGATTATGCGAAAGCATTCGAAAAAATACGACACAAAGAATTGATGGAGATGCTCAGCAGCCTCGACATTTTTGGGAAAGACATCAGATTAATCAAGAATCTTTAATGGCAGCAAACTGACTGCATACGGACAGGTAACGATTTCAGCAGATTTACAAAGATAGAAAGAGGCGTAAGACAAGAAGGTGTCTTTTCACCGGATCTGTTCAACTTGTACAGCGAGATTATTTTGAGGACCCTAGATGATACGGCAGGATTTGTTACTGGAGGCCACAACTTGAACAACATAAGTTATGCAGATGATACAGTGCTGAGTGCAGACACGGAAAGGAAACTACAAGACATACAGAAGGTAGCTGTGGAGAGTGACAAAAAAGGACTAAAAAAACTTTAAGAAAACTGAATGCATGGTCATCAGAAAAAGAACAACCCAAAATGCCACATACAGGTCGGGGATACCAGAATGAAGTAAATCCAAAAATTTAAATACCTAGGAAGTGTTCTAACAGGAGATGGAAAGTGCAACACAGAGATCCGAAGGCGAATTGGCATGGCAAAGGACGCGTTCCAGAAGCTGAGTAAAGTACTAACACACAGGAAAATTTAACTAGAAACAAAGAAAAGAGTGCTGAATTGCGATGTGATGTCAGTTCTTCAATACGACATTGAATGCTGGACAATATCATCGAAAATGAGGACAAAACTTGAAGCAGCGGAAATGTGGTTCTACAGAAGGCTGCTGCGGATATCGTAGACCGAGCATGCGAGCAACGATGAGGTGTTGGAAAGAATGGCAACGAAAAGGAAATTCATACTAAGCATCAGGAAGAGGCAGCTGATGTTCCTGGGACATGCAATGAGGAAAGAGGGCTTGGAGTAACCTGATACTGACAGACCAGACAGAAGGAAAAAGAGACAGAGGAAGGCAGCGGATAACATATCTGCAGGGCCTGATCAGGTGGATGACGGAACGAGGGTTGCGAGGTGTAACAGGAGAAAGCACACTAAAAGCAAGTAGGGATAGGGAGACGTGGAGAACTATGATTCCCTACGTCCTGAAGGGACAGGGCACATAGAAGAAGAAGTAGAACATTTCTAATTTGGATGGGGATATATTTTAAAATTGTCTGAACGTTCTGAGTCTTCTAGTGGGTTATCCGTTATAGTGAAGTGTATTTGTGTGTTGAAATATATTAACTGAATTTGGCCTTGTTAGTAGATATCCCGCTATAAGAGGGGTATAAAACAAGAAAATCAAATTGTGTACAGAAACAACAGTTATATTTCTATATATATATCAATTAAGGTTTTTTTTACAAATAAAAGTAATGTCTTTTGGTTGGTACAAAAGTCGCTAAAAATGTTCATAGCAGTAATTGCCGAAAAGAGTTTGTGCGTATGTATGTGTGTGCGTTCGTTGGTTAGGAGTGTCTTTGAAGTCTCCACTCCGTCATTAAATTGTTAAGTGGCTAAGTGAACCGTGAAGAAGATGAAAAAGAAAATAGAGGTGAACATAATGCGATCGCTTGACGCTTGTCAAGGGATGCATTAATTATGCTCGCATTTTCTCAACTGGCGATGTTTCCTGTGTCAGCCTTTTATTTCGTCTTTGGGGATCCGAACAAGTCATATGGGAATTCACACCAGGGTTTAATTCTGGGCTTCCCAATCAGATGATAAACAAAATTCACGTAGGCTCGCGAAAAGAGTCCATAAAAGGAATTTTATATTTATTTACTTTTGGTTTTCCACTGGAACATCTGCGTGGAGCCAGATGCGCAAAGACCAGTTTTGGTCATTAGTTATCTGGATTTCTGAGGGCAAACATCCGGTTGCTCGGTATCACCACACTCTTAACGTTCATTTTATTTGGATGCTAAATTTTATTTGAATGCTCCTCAGGTCTTAACAATGATGGTATCACAAGTTTTTATGATGTTTATGAATGGTGGCAATGTCTCTTCAGACTGAGAGCACCGGGTTGGCAGTTTGGTTGCAGCTTCCGACTGGTAGTTAGGAGCCTGAACTCTTGCATAGCGTCTTGAGAGGTTGTTTCCGATGAGAAATGCTGAGGGCACATTATGCTGCAGTTTACGCCAGTACCCTTCCCACACATGTTGCATTTAACGACCGAGTGATATTGGTATTCTTGGTCACTCCTTATCAAAGAAATAACAACGCACAATCAAAGATAAAACACCTAGATCCCTCAACATCTCTTTCTGTAACATCCGTGGTATCATATACCAACTTTTGCAGTGTGGAAATCCTTCCTCTATGAAAGATCCCCTGATATCTTAGCTCTATACGAAAACAACCTCAACTCTACAATTATCTCCTGACTTTGATGTAGTTTGTGTAAAAACTAACCCAACTTCTCAAAGTCTTTCTCCGTATACGCAAGACCACGTTCATACGCGATGTGTCATTTCTCTCTTGCGTGGTGTTTTTTATGCCTAGATGATCACGCAAAAGATTAGCATACGCCCAACCACTCTCGTCAATTCTCCTGCCTCTGAGACCGTGTCCTTCATAAATTTAAGTGTTAGGGCGGCCATATTTCTTTTTCCTTACCTTCACTCGTTTTGCATGCCAGGCATATACGTACTCGCTTCGCCACACAAGATAAATAATCTCTTCTACAGACTTTTTGATTCCTGGATGCCTTCTTCTCTTTAGGAAGAACTCCAATGTTCGCATGCATTGCCTGGGGGTTATGGTAGTGAACATCCCACCCCCAATGGCTAGAGAGACCTCTCTTGACTCTACTGTCCACTTTTACTTGTGTCTCCGTCTCTCTCTTTACTAAACTCATCTTATCACTTCCTTCCTTGGCGCTCTCATTCTTCTAGTGACTTCTGCATACAAAATAGTATTTCAGAGAATATAGACAAGGCCATTTCTCTTCACCCATTTGTTAAATTATCCGAGTTTGGTGACTTCAGTGCCCATCCCGACAAGTGGCTAGAAAACTCTGTTATTGTTGTGGATTCCGGATGAGGAACCGCCAAAATAATAAGTAACAAAAACAGGTATGGAGATAGAAAATAGGTTATATTGGTTGGTTGGTTGGTTGGTTGGTTGTTTTGTTTTATAGCATGTCAACCTCGGCGGGTCATTTATTGCCAACTAATTATTTATTTTTTTTTTTAATCATTTTACCTCAGGCAAGCCGTAAAAGCCACTGATGTGCGGGGGGCTATATAACTGAAAGAAACTTAATTAGAGGAGGGAGAAGAGGATTACAAACCAACTAGAAAGAAGCAATAGAAAGATGAAAATGCAGGTGTGATGACAGATGCAAGGTGGAGATAGAAAGGGAAGGATATACGGGGTTGGGGAAGGGCTAGAGTCAAGTGGTTAGTAGATGAGTATTGACATTGCATTTAAATTTCTGGAGGTTGTAGCCGTCAGGAAAGCAAGAATACGGGAGCGAGTTCCACAGGCGGGAAGTGCGAGAGAAGAAGCTGCGGGAGTAGAATTGTCGTCTGCATTTGGCTAACCTAACTGTGAATGGGTGGGACCCAGCTGTCAGTCTGGTTGCACGAGCAAACACCTGTTGAGGAGGCACCAGTGACTTAAGTTCATCTGAGCAGAAGCCATGAAAGTACAAGAAAGTACAATAAAGTACAAGAACAGACAAAGGGAGGCCACATCTCGTCGGTGGGGAAGTGGCTGTAGTCGAGCCGCCAAGTCAGCACCTGCCACGTTACTAACTCTCCTTTGGAGCCTGTCGAGAACACTGAGGTGAGCGGCACGGGCGCCTGACCATAAATGGCAGCAGTAGTTCATGCAGGGTCGAATGGTAGACTTGTATATATGCAGGATGGATTCAGGCGGAAAGAACGTCCTGGATCGACACAGTGACCCAAACTTCTTAGCAGTGGATTTAGCTATGGATTCGATGTAGGGGTTCCATTTGAGATCAGAAGAGAGGGTAAGGCCGAGGAGGCTCAGTGTATTGCACTCGGGGAGAATCGCTTGGTCCATGCTTATGGGAGGCAGGAGAGGTTGCCTGTGATGGTTGACAGACAGCAGCTTGGTCTTGGACGCATTGAAGTTGACAAGCCACTTCTTGCCCCAATTCACCACAGAGTGTAGATCCCGTTCAAGGTCAGCAGCGATATTGTGTCTGTCCGCCATGCCAGGTTTCTTAATGGAGCGGGAGTATATCGTCGTGTCATCTGCGTAGATGCCTACTTGGGACTTGATTTCATCTGGGAGGTCATTGATGAAAATAAGGAAGAGCGTCGGGCCCAGGATAGAGCCCTGGGGAACACTGGCATTCGTGCTGTAGGATGAAGAGGCATGCCCATTCAAAACGACCTTCATTAGGTCAAGCAGGCGTCCGGTAATGCCGTAACCCCGAAGCTTGCAAAGGAGGCCAGAGTGCCAAACCCTGTCAAAAGCCTTGGAGATGTCCAGAGTAGCTGCACGAGCCTCGCCTGACTTATCGAGGGTCTGGAGCATGTACTCCGTAAAGATTATTAGCATATCGGCAGTGGACCTGGCAAAGCGGAAGCCATATTGCTTGTCAGAGAAGAGTTTGTGGACAGTAAGATGTTGAACTATTTCAGCATTGATTATGGCCTCGAACACTTTCCCGAACATCGGTAGAAGACTGATAGGGCGATAGTTGGATGGGTCCGAGGCTTCACCACAATTCTTAAAAACAAGAACGACTGAAGAGAACTTCCAGCATGTAGGAAAACAGGAAGCAGAAAGGCAGTAGTTAAACAGTTTAGAGAGGACAGGGGAGAGTTCAGGGGCACACCTTTTAAGGACTATCACCGGGATTCCGTCGCCACCGCTCGCCTTATGGGGGTCAAGTTTTGAAATTACTCGGGATACTACCTTCGGGGTGATATGTACAGCGTGCAGTTTGGCCTCAGTTCTAACGGGGAAGTCGGATGAACTTATTCCAGATGAGTCAAACGTGGAGTTGGGTGAGAATCTGCGGGCAAAGCACTCAGCTTTGTCAGCAGATGATGTGAGAACCTCAAATTCATGGATTAAAGGAGGTATAGAGGATTTGCAGTTGTTAAGCATCCGCTTGCATATCCGCCAGTAGTCCTTGTAGCCGAACTTGCGATTCTGTCGCATTCTCTCAGCGAAAAACTGTTTGGCGTCATTCAGGATTCTCTTGCACTTATTGCGAGCAGACGTGAATAGGCGCCTATTGTAATCAGATGACTGACTCCTGAATAGACGGAAGTAATGGTTCCTGTGGGCAATGGCGGTCGAACAGGCAGGAGAGAACCACAGGGAGGAATGAGGTTTTTGGCAATATTTCCTTGGTGGATATGAAGGCATCAATGCCAGCTTTCACCCATGACGAGACCTCAGATGCACAGTCATCAACTGGGAGATCGAACACTTTTCCCCAAGGGACGTCGCATAGGAAATCGCGAAATGCATCACAGTCAGCTTTTTGGTAGCGGTAGGAGGTCCTATAGGTAGGGGGCTCCTGGGGGGAGTGAGAGTGAAAAGCAATACTGAGAGAGACAACAGCATGGTCGGAGTTGCCGAGTGGACAAAGCCGCGAGACTTGACAGGCGTCAGGCGCAGAGGTAAAACATATATCTAGTAGTGAGGAGTGTCCGGAGGGAGTACTTGGGAAGCGAGTGGGGAAGTCCACCACTTGCGTAAGGGATTGGGAAATAGCGAAGTTCATGGCGTGGACACCCGCTAGATCAGTAACAAAGTCTTTAAGCCACTCAGAGTGATGGGCTTTGAGATCTCCGAATACAAATATGTGAGCGAATGGGTGGCAGGAAATAGCCTTATCAATGTTGTCAGCAATGCTATCTAGAAGGGAGCAGTCAGGAGATGAGGGAGTACGGTACAGAAAGAATAAGTAACTAACCGAACTGAGGAGAGACAGACGGAGACATACATACTGATGGGCAGTAGATTCAAGATCGTAGATCCCCAGCCCATGCATGTGGACAGTGGAATCCTTCCTTAAGAGGGAGAGATAGCCAGGGATGGAGAGGTCAGAGGAGAGAATAGAAGAGTTGAAGTTAGTTTCGCAAAGCGCTAGTATGTCCAGGGACTTTTCATGAAGGAAAGCTTCTACGCTAGGAAAGTTAATACGAATACCCCGGATATTAGTGAAGGAAAGGTTAAGGGCTTTACGTGGTTTGATTTTAGCTGGTTTATGGTTGTTTCTTCTTTTGTTCGTCATAAGTTTTGTTTATAGTGAGGGACCTAGAGTAGAGGATACAGGCGGTCATTATCCACGATCTGTGCTGGGAGGGAAACTGGCTAGAGCTGCAACAAGGTGTGGCCTCAGGGTTGCCCAATAAAAGCGCTTGCAGGGACACCTATCCATGCGCGACATGGCACTACAAGAACCCCGATATTATACAACTGTTGATCAAAGCAGCCGCTCTTGACGCTACACAAGTGTTAGGGCTCCTAACTACCAGTCGGAAACAGCAACCAGGAAACTACCAACCCGGTACCCTCACAATGATGAGCCGTTGCACCAACCAGACAGATCACGGGAAAATCACGGAAGCACCAATACTAAGGTCAGAATTGAAAGAAGAGGAAGCCGGAGACCATATCCTAAACAGGGAACAAGGGGCAAGCCTCTACTCCTGTTCAATACATGTGGGAGTTTTGTGAACCGGGCGATAGTTTGGGCTATCTACTCCAAATTAAAAAAAAGCAAAAAAAACGTTAGTTAAAGTCGATAATTTTAGTAAGAAAAAAAAATTAAAAAAAATCAAGCCAAGAAAATTATTACAGACAGAACAGAGGAAGAAGAGAGAGGGAAAAAAACAAACAAACAAACAAAAACATGGTTTCTCATGCACTTACCTTACAGATAATCTCTGGAAATTTGACTAAAAATGACAAAAAAAGAAATAAGAAAAATAAATAAAATCGACAATATTTTCACTCTGTCTTTTTTCCAGAAAAATAAAGGTTTATATAACTGCGATTTGTGCAGAGACTTATGGTCAGAGTTTGAATACAAGGTCTGGCCATGTACGAAAATTAAAGATTTCACTGGTTTGGGTGGGGTTATTTATTTATTTATTGCTAGTAATACCTTTTTCTTTCGGTAAATTGTTGTTTTGTTAATGAAAAAAAGATAGGTTTCTTCAATAAACAATTATCGATTTGAGTTCAGCATATACATTTGCACGGAAATAGGGATGTTTTGGAAAGTTTTGACGGGGTAAAGGCCTTCGGAGAACAAAACAAAAATTTAACTTTATTTCAACAATTTATTATTGTTTTTATAGAAATCTTTTCCTTTTTCGAGTATCAAGATTCATTGGGATTTATTTTTAAGGGCAGGGTCCCCAAGTCCTACCCTGCTATTTAACCCATAACTGGAGAGAAGGGATGGATTAATACCTTTCCCAAGGGTACCAGTGCTTAAGTGAATGCAGGATATTCAACTGGAATTCGAACTCGGCTCCCCGATTTCCCTTTCCGGGCCGATATCCACTGCACCACAACGCACATCCGTCACTAAACGCTTACAGCACCTGGTATTCCCAAGCGGTCACCCATCTAAGTACTGACCTGGCTCAACGTTGCTTAACTTCGGTGATCGAGCGAGAACCGGTGTATTCAACGTGACATGTCCCTAAGCCCGATTATATTGAACGTAATATACAAGCTGGAACGCGAGTTAGTCGATTCAGGAATACTATTATTAGAAATAAATATATATACAAATCTTGAAGTAAAATAGTTTGTCCGGGTAACTTATTCGGCTGCAACTCCAACTGAGATTCTAGATTGAGATCTTCAACTCCTGTACTCTATATGGCAGGATTATATGTACACTCAGTCGAATCTAGTATTATATACAAAAAGGGAAGATCCCACAACAGTTGATGGCGTCCAAACTCAAAAATTCTCAATAACTCAGTCTCTCATGCCAATGGTGGATTTCCTCACGCATTTCCACAGTAACCGAAATGAACACGCTTCTCTTTTAGATATTTTTCTTTACCTCTATTCCTGACTCTAGCCATGCTATGCAGTTCTACCTTCATGGCAACTCTGATCATGCTGTGGTGTCTGTAAATATCACCTTCTGCTTCCCTTTCATTTAAGAACCTCGTACCAGTAGAATATCTTACTGCTATCAACGAGCAGATTGGAATTCGTTCGGTGATTTTCTTTTGCGAGGTCACTTGCAACAAAGTTTTTAGTCACCCTGTCCAAGACTGCACTTCTCCTAAGTGAAAGCTGGTACTGATGCTTTCACCCCAGCTTGGAAATTTCTACTTAAACTTCGTTCATCTCCTTGGTTCTCTCCTGCTTGCTCGGCTCTCATCGCCCATAGGAATCACTTCTTTCGGCTATACCGTAGTGACACGTCTGATAACAATAAACGCCTTACACACGTAATGAGTGTAAACGTGTGTTAAATGATGCTAAGCTGTTATTTGCTGATAGAATGAAGCAGCGTATAACATCTTGCAAGTTTGGTTCCTAAGATTACAGGCAGTTCTGCAAGACTGTTCTGAACAACAGAAATCCATCGATCCTTCTTCTATTCAATCAATTCGAAGTCCTTACATCCACAGCAGATAAAGTCGAGTGCTTTGCTCGAAAATTCTAGTTCAACTCCACACTTGACTCATCTGGAGTACCAACGCACAATTTCCTAGGTATATAGGAAAAATACCAAAAAACCAAATCCTATTAATATTACTTTTATCAATATTAAAAATGATCCAGGTAGAGGGCTCGATGTAAACAGTATTATACATTTTACAGAGCCAAATATGTATATTAAATCAATAAATTCCGAAAATTACATTTCGTTGAATAGCTATTTCAGCGAGAAACTCTCGCTTCATCAGCAACGATCCAAAACAAAAATGTATTAGTTTAAATATATTACAAAAATACATATATACGGAAGAAGCCAAAAATCATATGCATACACAGGAAGTTAAAAAAAAAGGTGGAGAATTAAGAAAGAAAAAATTATTTATTTATTTAATTAATTTAAGATTTGTAATTTTTTCTTTCTTAATCCTCACCTTTTTGTGTATGGATATGTTTCGGGGCTTCTTCCGGTTTATGAATTTTTGTAATATATTTGAATAATATATATATATATATATATATATATATATATATATATATATATATATATATATAACCCCATCTCAAGTCCCTAACAAAATTTCTTAGCTTGATCCCATAAGGCATGCGGAGAAGATGAAATTCCAGTCATCGTCTTAAAAATAATGTATCCCTCAGCTCTAGTCCTCTCTAAACTCTATTACTATTGCGTCACTGCTTCGAGAAGAACATTGGGGAGCCCTCTGGCCCATCTAATTATCGCCCTGTCAGCCTCTTATATCTTTTTGGCAAAGTATTCGTGGCTATTATCAATGCTGAATTAGTTAGAGAACTCACTTCTCACAGGCTTCTCTCTGACAAACAATATGGCTTCCGCTTCGTCATTGTCTACCGCTTATATTACCACCACTGAATATATATACCAGACTCTTGATAAGAACCATGAAGCTCGAGGTATTGCTCTTGATATATCGAAAGCACTTGATAGGGTTTGGCATCATGACCTGCGCAAGCTTCAAAGCTATGGTATTTCTGGACGATGTTTTACTTAATCATATCGTTCCTATGAAATCGTCAAATGAACGTTGTTTTGAACCTTGCAAACTTCAAGAGCCTTTTATCCAAATGCGGGTGTTTTTCTAGACTCTCTCCTAGGTCCTAGGCTTTTTTTTATCTTCATCAATGATCTGCCCAAAATAATCAGTTACCAAGTAGGCATCTATGCAGATGACACCAATGACTCCCGACTCAATAAGAAATCTGCCAAAGCTGACAAAGTAAACCTGGCTGCTGCCCTTCAAAAAGATTCACAATCTGTGAATATTAATGCCCCCACAAACGAAGCTGCTCTCCTTTAAGCAAAGCACCGCAGAGAAACTTTCTTGCCTACCATAAGAATGGATGATGCTAATCTCCTAGAAACAAACACGCTTTGCCTACTTGGCCTTAATCTCAAATGATCTCAAATGCTACTGGGTATGACGGTAAACTGCATCCGGCAGAAGGTTGTGAGGAACATGGAACCACCTCTTAATTGCTACTGTTCCCAGTTCCACCCTGACCCGAGGTGGCAGCACCTGTTAGGGTCCCAGCTATGGGCAAATAGCTAACACCCAAACTGGGGTCAAAACACTATGAAAGTATAAAAATACATTTTTACAGAAATATATACATAAAAATAGACTTTTATAGAAAAATATACATTCTTGAAAGAAAAATATTTCCAACAATGCTTTTCTTTTTACCATAACATATTTTGAAAAAAAATATAACCAATAATACATTTTTGAAGGAACTATTTTTTGCCATAACGAATTTTTGAAGGAAACAAAATAATTACCAGCAATACATTTTTAATACAAAACTAGAAGACATCTTCAGTTTTCTAAAATAAAAAAAAGTTTTTTCATCGAAATCTGACTTAATCAACCTCCTCACTTTAACCAAACATTAAAAAAGTACCTTAAACCCCTACCTTTTTGGTATTAAATAGCCCACAGAGGTTGTTATGCCGTTAAACAAAACTCAAACTCAAACTCAAATGGAATGGCTACATTGAATCCATCTACTGCTGGAATGGTTGGTTCACTGTCGGGTCAGGAAGTTTTTCTCGTCAGAATGAAATTTGGACATTTATAAATCTACCATTCGTCCGTTCATTGAATAATGTTGCCATATCTGTTCCTACTTTTCATCTTGAGATTTTCGACAACATTCAAAGGAGGATCTGCGATATAATCGTACCAGACTTAGCAGCGTGTCTTCAGTCCCTTTATTGCAGACATGACGTGGTTTCTCCTCTTGTTATATATTTAACTGTCCGGTACAAGGCCACAAACAAACACGCATGTATATAAAAATATATGACTTGTGTTTTTATTAACGAACGCTGGACCGTGTCGCCTAGTGGACAGAGAGTTGAGGGAGCGCTTCCAGGGTCGACAGGGGTGACGACGTGAGTGTATACTCTCTCTTACTCGTCTAGTTTCTTCTTCGACTTCTCGAGACTGTCTTCTTCTTCTTCTCTGTTTCGACTTCTGACTTCGACTGTGACTCGACTTCTCTTCTACTGCCGAGGCTGGAGACTCAAAACTGATTCTAAGACTGTGTTTTTCGCAGTCTTTATATATCTTCCAAAAGCGGAAATTGTTTCTTCCGGTTTTTTCTTGATCACGCGATGCCTACGCGACGCCTACGTAAATTCTCAGAGACACCTGTTCTGTCTGCCTCTTGCGGCCATTTCCGCTACTGCCGGAAATAAGGTCAAACAACCATCCGTTCCTTTCAACGGCCGGAAAACGCCCACGCTTCATCGGCCTTCTTGGGTGCGGCCAGATTATTATATTACACTCCTCGCCCACCCATTTTTCAAAATGTTCGCCTAAGAACATTTTAAGCGCAACATCCTCACTCTCTTCCCCATGCCACACAAGCCCTACAATTGTATAAACATGTGCATGCCAAAACAACAAAAACATGTGCATGCCAAAACAACAAAAACATGTGCATGCTGAAACAAAAAAAAAACAACAAAAAAAAATATATAGGGGAGCCTACATCGGCAACCCGACAATGTTCGTGTCCATCTTGAAAATTGTTCTACCAGCTCGATGTTTCATTGTTCTTTTTTTTTTTTTTTCCTTTTTTTTTTTTTTCAATATCCATTTTCACAGAATTGGGCAAAGTTCTTAAAAATGTTCATTTTCCTTCTCGCGTCTGTCCATAAGCGTAGACTCTTCGACGCATAATCACATGATTATTAAGCGGTAACCGCGCTCTAGTTTCAAAACTAACATCGAGTAAATGACCTTTGACCAACACCATGTGTGCTTCTGCTCGAGTTTATTGTTACCACGTAACCTCATTTAATTTAATTTAATTTCAAACATACTATGTTTGAACACAGAAAACAATGGTCATTATTTGCCGTACATAACATTCACAGTCTGACCGAGAAATGTTCAATAGAAATTTAAGAAAATTACCCTGATTCCAACGTTAATCCGCATGCAATTTACTTGTGGGGGAGGG
>JBBBDQ010000729.1:0-150000 GCA_037127315.1 Ascarosepion bandense
AAGCAGGCGGGCCGCCTTACTCCGATCCCTAAGGCCCTTCACGTTCATACTGGCTAACTTAATTGACATCATTTAGACCTGTAAAGAGAAAGCAGAAAATTACTTCTGGTCACATACAGGGCGAAAATCTGTGGCAACAGGGACCCCGACGGATTGTCCTAGAGATCCGGTGCCAATATCGGACGTAATTCGTCCGTCCAGGACAATGCCGCCGACGTCCGTAGGGAACGTTAGTTTTATTGCCCTATACAAGGAAGGATGGAGGATGACAGGGACCCTCCCCGCACAAAAATTGGAAAGTTTCTGAAGGTATTTGGTGCCAATCTGGGCCATTGTTATATTAGGAAAAGCTTCCACGGCCCCCTGTAGAAAATCCCACACTTTGCGATTTCCCCCGTTATTTCTTATGAGGGTCATAACTCCGGGGGCATTAGGAAAATTTTTGGGGTCTTCGATGGCCTTTCCATCTATTGAGGACAATTTAAATAGTGGCCTTAGGAGGGCCTTCTTCTGAGTGGAAAGGTCCCTCTCTACTGCCGACCTGTCAATTTGACAAATGTCTTCCCTTTTAAAAGGATTTGTCCTCTTCTTTTTCTTCTCATTGGGGGTGGATTGGCTATTGCTAGGGGAGTGTTGGGAGGATGTTTCCAATGGGGTGGAGGGATATTCAGACTGCTCAGGGGGCGTTTTAGATAGGGAAGATGTTTGTGGGGAAGGAGTTACTAGTTGGGAAGATGGTGTGGGAGAAGGTAACGATTTACACCTTACTGGGGAGGTAGAATGACACCTCCCTTTTAGGGGAGTCTTTTTAGTTGGTGATGAAGGGGCGGATTGGGCCCTGGCGGCAACCATGACCCGTTCTGCCCTGCCACGTTCTTCTTTTTTACCCTTTTTAGGGACACACACCTCCTCCTCTTCTCTGGCTCTCTTCAAAGATGATGAACGAGGGGGAAGCATTTCTCCACACTCCATCTTGGTTTCATCTTGTTCTTGTTCATGTTGCTGGTGTATTTCTTGTGGCTGCTTTTGTTGCTTTGGTTGTTGCTGCTTCTGTTGTTTGGTCTTTTCTTTGACTGGCGACGGAGGCTTCTCAGTTTGTGGAGGAGGGGAAGAAACCTTCTTTCCCTTCCTCACCACTTCCGTCCACTCAGTAGTTCCGGCCTTTTTTCCACCAGGAACTTGTGTTTTTGACACTGGCGGTGTTGCCGGTGTCACCGGTGTTTCTTCTGGTTTCCTTGCCGGACACATTTTAAATGTGTGTCCGGCCAGACCACACGCCCAGCAGTGCGGCCTTCCTTCCTTCCACTACCACAAACAATTTTCTTCCTCTACAGAGCAAAATGTCTGGGACCTTCAAAAAATTTTCGCGGTCAACCACCACACTAACACATATATCTTCCGTGGCCACACCGGCCTTACTCTTTATACGTGCCACCTCCTCCACCGCACCGAAAGTCGCAAAAAACGCTCCGACAATGGTCCACAGGAAATGTCCACCGGCACGCCATGTATCGTGATTTTTGTCTTTCTTGTACCAAGGTATTCGGTTTGAAACCGGATACCTTTCGCAGTCAATACATTTCCCGCCAGATCTTTTGCTTCGCCTTCCGAGCCCAGCAAGATGTCCCACATTGCACGGGACCTTCTTGCCAGTACGCAAGGTACAATGTCCAGGGCTTTCAAGGCTTCTTCCATGTTCTCCCTACTGACAGCAATAAATTTTCGCGTTTTTTCATCGGCTGTCAGTAGAGAGATTGTCTTCTTTGCCACTACATTCACCACTTCTGGTATTGTTACCAATTCGTTGTCTTTTATGTAGTCTTGGTATTTTTCCCGCATTTGCGAGTAGTACTTGGCATCCTTGTTAACGGGTGCCTTTACCCATACCGTCGGTGAGGGAGTCACCGCAGGCACGGCATCAGAAGTTGAGGGCTGGGGAGACAAAGCCATAGCTTGACTTGCCCCCCCCTCACAAAACACAAAAAATCCACAAAAAAGTTCAAACAGCGCGACGAAGACAGAACAAAGACAGCAAAAAACAGGTACTCACAATTAACTTCGGGCAACACGTAAATTCAACTTGTAATAAGACAAAAATGCGAGGCGCGCTCTGTTTCGAACAACGGCTCGTCAGGGCAAAGGCAGACCAAGGACTAATCAAATAAATAGACCTCTATTAAGACTAACCCATTTGGGGGAAGGGGTTGAAGGAAGAGAGAAAAAAAAAAAAAAAAAGGTATTGGGGGCGGGGTTTACATTAACACCGATAGTCTACGCAAGAAACTTCATTTTGTGCATTCTACACTTATTTAGTATTTCTGTTCTAGCGTTAATGAGTTTGCTTGTAGGTTCAAATTTAGCTATTGCTAGCTTCTCCTCGTCACATACCCTACAAAATTTATTGTTTTTATTATCGCTAGGGCACTTTTTTATTATTTCCCATTTCAGAATGGGATCCTTTTTAATTTTGGCTTTTATTTCCCATACATAGGTGGATAATGCAGTGCTATGCTTATATTTCTCGTTTTTGAAAGAAGTTTTATGGTTATAAAACCTACTTTTAAAACTTTTCTTTCCTGGTGGTTCGTTCCGTTAGAGGGTTTTTTTCTTTACTGTGAAGAACCGTATGCATTGTCGGTCCTACGCAGTTTTCTTTTTTTGTCCCCTCTTTGTCCAAAGCTCTATAGCCGAGGACGGTAACGGAGTTAGATTCTGTTGCTTATTCATAGTCTTTAAAAGATTCTTGTGTAATATTTTAAGAGTAGAATACGGACAGAGTCGGTTTTATTATCATTATTATTATATATATATATATATATATATATGTTTCCGTAATATATTTAAGAGAGAGATTTAAGAATTATATATATATATATATATATATATATATATATATATATATATATATATATATACGTAATTTTACAAAATCGGATAGAAAAGGATTAACTCCGAAATATTTTTCATTTATTAGTTTAAACATTATTTTTTATGGTTGCGTGCAATTAAGTAGCTACTCTCTTTTATAATTAAACATTATTTTTGTCTATATTTCTAAAATGAGGTAGTATTTACAGTATTTACATTATTCGGACTATATTCCTTAACTTTGTTGCCATTTGTACAACGTTTCCGGCTCTCTTCAGGTGCTAGGAATTTCTAACCGAACCCCCAAAATTTCCTAAGCCGACCAAGCATAGAGATGAACATAATATGGGAACCAGTAATACGGAGTGATATAGAAAATTATTAGTGTCAAAAACTTGTAATATGAGGTCTGGTAAAAAATACTAGAGAAAACCATTAACATCGAAAATACAAAAGAAAACCATGAACATCAAATCTTGCAATATGAAGTCTGGTAAAAAAGGGAAACTGGACATTAGGTCTTAAGGACACGTGGTCCAGCGGATATAGACGTTGGTTAGTTCCAGTGACAAAGAACTGTGAGTTCAATACCAGGCTACAGCGGTAGTGAACAAGTAACTTGCAAGGTAACAGGGAGATAACTCATGACTTCCAATCGATGCATTACTACTACGCAAGGAATGAGGATGATATAATCGGTTCGAAATTCCTAGCACTTGTAGAAGGCCGGAGTGTATAACGGCCAAAACTTCGTACAAATGGCAACAACGATGAGAACAATAGTCCGGGTAATGGAAATACTGTAAACAATATATGTTTTCCTAACAAGATTTCTCGATTGTTCAGGGCAGTTGATGTAAATAAACATAGTGTTTAATTATAAAAAAAACAAAAAACAGAGTATTTAATCTAATACGAGTATCTATTAAAATAATGTTTAAATAAATATATATATAGGAAAAAGGTTGCTTGTCAGACGCAGAAAATACAGCAGTTTATAATTTTATTATTATTTTTAATAACTGCTGTATCATTTAGGTATGACGAAAAGCTTTCTTTTTTTCTGCTATGAAATACGTATTACCCATGAAATTTTAGAATATTTAAATTTTTTTCTAAATTATATTACTCTGTTAGATTAAATAAATAAATTTAACATTGTCTTTTTTTTTTGAGTTCGTCTCTATCGAAATTTATTCTACGTTTTATATATATATATATATATATATATATATATATATATATATATATATATATGAGATGAAAAAAATACTGGCAATGCCATGATAGCATAATTTTTAAAAAAATTATTAAACTGTCAAATGTTTGTCTATTTTTATATTTGTTGAATTAATAATAGCCGTAGTCTATTTCTGTTAAAATTATCGGATTTTTATATATATTATTTAAGTAAGTTTATTAAAAGCAACAGTCAGAACTATTCAAGAATTTAAAAGAATCAACTTCATCTTATGGTTCAAGAACTGTTTCCGTAAAAAAATGTCATCTTTCAGGAAGATAATGCACCCATTCATATTGCTTAAATGCCACGAGGAACATTCTAATGAAGTAGAACATTTTATCTCGCCACCACAGTTTTGAGCTCTCAATATTATTGAACATTTATGGCTCATTAAAAAAAAACAAGTGGATATCCAAGTAGATATCCTTCACCATCATCAGTGAAAGAATTGGAGACTGTTTTAGTTAAAGAATGGATAAAAATTCCTCTGAAAACAATTAAAATTTTGCACGATTCAATCCTACGCATAATTCTGCTAAAAGTGATTCTACCTTATGTTGAAATAAATTTGCTTGAAATTTTAATGTTTCCATTATTTTGTCTACCCCCTGCATATATTAATCAATTCACTCCAAACATGAAACTTAATGCAATGCAATGTAATATGTATCATTTACTAAATTATAAAGAAATTAATATGAAAATTTGATATTTTGTTATTCATAAATTTAAAAGATTTACTAAGTTATTACTTTCCACGAGAAAGTTAACGTTTTAATAGATTTTTTCATAATGCAAAAATCTTTTTTGAAGCATATATTTTTTCCATTTAATCTGAAATATCATATTTAATATTTGCAATAAACAAAATTTTACGTTGCATTTTAAAACTAATTTAAAGTTATTGGAAAAAATTGTTTGTTGAAATTTCTAAAATTGTGGAATTTAGCGCCATTTTTAGAAAAATGTTTTAAAAATGTAAGTCGGTTTTCAATATTTAGATACAGAAGAAAGATGTAAAAATAAAAGAAAAATGTCGTGACATGTATAAAAATTTATCGAAGAAAAAAAAACAGTCAGGGTGGAAGGTCCACACAGATTAAATCAACAGTCACGTGTCCGTGACCAATGTGAGCCTTCATGTCGTAGGACATTAGCTGTGATCTAACTTGGTGAGGTCTGGACCAGTGGCGATTGTGAAACTCTGAAAGTGGCGGGGAGCACTTAGGAGTCTAGATTTTTCTGAGGAGGTGGGCAACTCAAGCAGCGTAATTTCTAACCAGTTCTTTCACTCGGCCATAAATCACTGACTGCCTATATATCTACGTATCAAGTTGGGTCATTATTTCTAATTAACGTCTTCCTTCACATAGCATGGGACAGGCTAGCCTCCCAGAGAGTAAAATACTACGCCTCCTTGGCCTTACACTTTCGGCGGACCTCAAATGGAATGACTATATCGAATCCATTGCCAAATCTGCTGCTATGAAACTCGGCTCCCTGTGCAGGGCCCGGAAGTTTTTCCCACCTGAATCTATTCTGCACATATACAAATCTACCATCCGCCCGTGTATTGAATATTGCTGCCATATCTGGTCGGGTGCCCCTGCTGCTCTCCTTGGGCTTCTTGACAAAATACAAAGGAGGATCTGTAACGTGGTTGATACTGACTTGGCAGACCGGCTGCAACCACTCTCTCACCGGCGTGATGCGGCTTCCCTGTGCCTCTTCTACAAGTACTTTAATGGCTACCGCTCCGATGAGCTTAGATCACTGGTGCCGCCTAAGCACGAATTCACACGAGATACTAGATTAGCAATTAGGTCCCACCCTTTTGCAGTTAAACAAATAAGATGTAACCGTAAATTCTACTCCAACAGCTTCTTTTCTCGCGCTTCCCGCCTGTGGAACTCCCTTCCACAAGTCTGCTTTCCCGACAGCTACAATCTCCAGCTGTTTAAATGTAGGGTCAATAGACACCTCCTATCACACTAACTCCCAATTATTCTCAGAACACTATCATTTACCCAACCCTCATTTTCGGTATCCTTACCCGCCTATCGCCCACCCTCTGACATTTCCTATATTTAATCATCCTTTCTCCACTCTATGTAGCCCCCTGCGCAGTAGTGGCAGTGACATGCCTTGCTCGGGGTGAAACGCTTTTTAAAAAATATAAAAAAAAATATGAAAATATGACTATTAAGTCTCTTTGCCTCCCTAACAACCTGTTTCTATCTATTTGGTTGTTTTATTTTACTTGCTTTTCTTTTAAACCGGTTTCTGTATGTGTTCTTTAAAATCTAAATGAAAAAGAAAACGCAGAGAAAAAAGTGCTGAATATCAAATCTTATCAAAATCAGAGACTGATCAGTTTCATAAATTTTCGAAGCTTATAAATGTGGGCCAAAATTCTGGAGAGAGGATTGGCCCCTTCTCCCCCTACCTCACCGTAGAATCGACACTGGTCAGGTCTGTTTTTATTCAGAACGTGCATTGCTTGAAGTAATACATACTGAGATATACTGAGGAGGCTGGTTAGGCAACCAGCTGCGCAACGACCCTCTGACCTCATCCGATCATTGAACTGATGATGATATTGTGGATGAAGATGACAAAGAACTGCAATGTTAAATATATGAAAGCAAAAGTAAGGATGGTGGTTAGAAATGAAAGAAATGAATAAATTTTGGAGTTAATTGAGGAAAAAAACAAAACAACGCCTGCTAAAAAAATAAAACTCCGCCCGCCATGTGTTATTGGAATTGTATCATATATCTAAAATACAATATATAAATATTTGAGCTCAAAATATTCGCCAACGTCCTCGGAAAAAAATGAACAAATGAATAATAGAGAGTTTAAACTAATTATTCCGGGCATCAGAATAAAAGAGGGTTGAGTGATTTGATAGTGTTAACGGAGGTATCATAATGCAATATGACGTGGTGTAATGGTTAACAAGCTTGTCTCGCTAGAATCTGTGAAAACGGAGAAGTGAGTTCGATCCTTGTGCCACATCTAAGCGGTGTTTAGAAAATCAATATTGCCATATTGTTGTAAATACCGATTCGGGAATTGGCATCAATCATTACAGAAAGAAAGGAAAATAGCGGGAAAATAAGAAAATAAAAGAAGAAAACGGTTTAATTTGTCAAAAATAGATGCAGTCGTCTTAAGCGTGCCTTTTATTCGGCCATGTTTAATTAAATTAACGAATTATCAACTAGAGATGGATTTCTTTTGAGAAAGGAATTTATATTTCAGTTAAAATTTTTGCCTCTGGGAGAACACGCGTACCTGTACATGTTAAGAATTAACTATCAAAAAAAAAATGAAGAAAAAATAGCATTTACTGTTCCTTTCTTTGTTTCTTTCTTTGTTTCTTTGTTTCTTTCTTTCTTTCTTTCTGTTTCTCTGTATGTCTGTCTCTGTCGCTGTCTCTCTCTCTTTCACTGGCAGGTAGTTACCAGAATTATCCTAATAAGGAAAATAAAGGCAATCAGTTCCAACTACATGCGTTGTGATGTTTAAAATCACATGAAAAATCTGTCTTCCTCGTAAAAAGATATCTAATTTCATTTTCAGCAAGAGTTAGACTAACTTTAGTAAATTGGTCTCAAGAAAGAAATGAAAACAAACAATACGACGGAACCAATTCGTGTCCACATCAGAACAACGACAACGGTTACCAAATATCCTTTCAAGCCACTATGACGATTAATAGTTAGACAAAGTAGTTGGTTGTAGAACCATTTAACTGCGGTCACATGCCAAACCTCCGAAGAAAAAGAAGTGACAAAAAACTCTCCTGCAGTTTTAGCTGACTTAAATAATAATAATGCTGTCTTATACGATTTCTCGTTGACGGATGCAAGGGTCAAGGATGATCGATTAAAACTAAGCCAAGTACATTCAAATATGTTTGAACGGTTGGATCAGAGCCTTCAGACAAAGATCATATCCACCCTTATTAACATGCATCGGGACAGCACAGTAAGGTAATGATCCATTTCTCAACATTGTACGACACCATATCGAAAACCGGCCTTTCTGGTTGTGTCATCGGATTTAAACCCAGGCACAAGAACAGCCCCTACGGTTAGCGGTAATGTGCTTCAGAAGCAACAACCAACAACGATATCATAAAAAGTTCACGTCACTTTATATTGAAATATCCATCGTTCAAAGATCATTACTAGTTCAAGAATGGCAAAGAAATAAATTTGGGCAAGACCAAAGTCTAACTGTAATATATTACTGTGACTCGATAGAAATATGACTGACATCAAAGGCAGATAAAAGCAAGCAGTGGCCGACAATAGGTGCAACTGACATCAATGACAGCCGGCTAGAAAGGCAATAGACGTCCAAGATGATTGACATGTGCCCCTGGCCATAGATGACACAAATAAGCGAAAACCTGAGAAGGTAAAAATGTGTACGAATTTTGGATTATATATGTTTATGGTTTTCTGGCCGAAATAAAAACACCGAGAGAACGCAAAGAAGAGAAGGGTGTAAATAATGTACTATTTATTAGCATGTTCATAACAACATCGTTTAACCAGTCTCCTGTATTTACACATTCAGACCAGTCATGTTTATTTTTGTACTTTCTTTGACCTGGAAAAAATTAAGTAAAATAACTACTGTATCGTGGAATGAAGAGATCCACAGTGAAATGTAGATAAACTACTTTATTACCAGAGTGGTACTATAGTGGGTTATCCGTTATAGTAAAGTGTATGTGTGTGTTGAAACAGATTAGTTTGATTTGGCCTTGTTAGTAGATAACCAACTATAAAAGGGGCACAAAACAAGAAAATGAAATTGTGTTTCGAAACAACATATATATATATATATATATATATATATATATATATATATATATATATTAGTCATCCATATACAAGCCTGTTTCGCAGCTCATCAGTGTGGCTGGACGCATCCACTTGCTTCTGTCGAGATTTAAACTCGACCGATTTGGTGTCAGTCGGAGTCGCTACTCCCTAAGCCATCGACGCATGGTATCAGAGAACGGAAATTTTAACGTGTTGTATATAAGCAGTGTATACACACGCCAGTCACCGAGAGAACTCAATTTATTTCTGAAGAGTCACGCATATAGCTGAAGTGGAAACTGTTTTAAAATTTTCTTCTCCAGAGAGCTCAATTCTAATGAGAACTATATATATATATATATATATATATATATATATATATATATATATATATCAGTTGAGGTTTTTACAAATAAAAGTAACGTCTTTTGGTTGGTACAAGGTTGTTAAAATGTTCATAGTAGTAATTGTTGGAAAGAGTATATGCGTGTGTATGTGTGAGCGTTTGTTTGTTAGGAGTGTCTTTGAAGTCTTCGCTCAGTCTTTAGGGTACTGGCAAGTTAAGTTGATTGGTGACCAACGAAGAAGATGAGAGAAAGAGAAGCAATGACAATACGATCGCTTGACGTTTGTCAAGGGACGCGTTAATTATGCTCGTATTTTCACTACTGTGACCGGTTTCTTGTCTCGTCCTTTTATATCGTTTTCTGGGACTCCAAACAGGTCATTTGGGAATTTACACCCGGATATAATTCTAGGCTTCCCATTGGACGACAAACAAATTCGTGTCGGCTCGCGAAAAGGGTCCGTAAAAGGAATTTGATTTTTTTATAATTAAAGATTTGAATTTTTGTTTTTCTTTTTAGATGTTTCCTAGTTTTCTATTTGCCGAAAAACATTTCACATCGAGGTGTGAAATTTCGTGAGTTTTGTGTACAAAGTTTGTACATTCCAGAATTTTTTTTCTAACAAAATCATTGAGTCAGATTTGAATTTTAAATTTTTACAATTTGTTTTGTCCACTACAATACAACTAAGAGATATATACAATATTTACAGTCTCTCGCAGCAATAGGTGGTACTTCACATAGTCCGTGATAATGACAATTCTCCGTGTTAAACGCACATTTTCTTTTATACATACGGTTGTCACATGGTACGAGTACTACACAACAATATTTCATATAATCTTCATTTCTACGCTGGGGCTACTGAGGGGATATTAAAGTCTAATATGTGCACTGATTCTTTCAAGAGTGATATTTTTTAGGTTGCTAATGTGTCATCAACATTTCTGATTTTGCTGTGTCATATTGGCTCTCATAGTGAATTACTTCTTGTATACTGTTTCTTTCTTCAAATGTCCTCTGCTCACTCGTTATTATTGTTGTTGTTATTGTTAATGCTGATAAAGATATTCACTGAGCTTAGTTTCCGACAATAGAAATGATGCGGCACGTGTTAGTTTCTTTGTTTTGTTACTGTTGATTTCGTTGGAATGGAAGAAAGCTGTTTCGTTCGTATTTTCCTTCATTTTCCTATTCTTACTCTCTTCTCGTCGACAATTTCCTACTCCAACTCAAAGCCTTGGCTTTTGGCTGATGTAATCTGGAAGTAAACCTCCTGGCGCACGGCATGCAAATAGTCGGTTGATTTCCCTACAGATACTTCATTTCGTGCGAGCAAAACGAAACAGAAGTAGCAGCAAAAATGAGAACAAAGGCAATTCTTACGCCATTATCAACAACGCAATATGTTCTCGGCCATTTTTCTTTCTACAGTTTAATAACAACTGCGTTACTGAGGCCGTCAAAAATGACGGCATATGTTGTTAAGTCGTTATTGTTACTCGAACGTTTTCACATATCGTTAAACATATTATTCTTGCGCACGGCTTTCAAGAAAGTGAAGCATTTTAACTACCGGTTTCGTGAACATGCTGTGACCGTCGTTTTCATAGCAAAAGCAATACCACCCGGTGTCGTACCGGAGAGAACTCCAGTGCAGCAAATAATTACAGACATTACAAAATTATAAAACAAACTTGGTGCAATAGCTAATTAGATGAAAAAAGTGAAAAAACAAATAGCACGTAACTCGTTTGATCTTCTAAAAGGACTTCATCACACTAAGTTAATGTTATTGTTGATAGAAGTGTATATACATTGTTCTCCCACTCCGCAAAAAAAAGAACAAAATCTGTTCACTTTTTGGCTTATAATTTATTTTAGATGCATAGCTTTAATTTGTATTTAATAGCTAATTTAAACCGTTAGACTTTTTGTAATTCTATAAATATTAATATTTCTTAATTTTGGCTATTGTTAAACTTTTTCATCAATCAATAAAAACATTTATTATAATATAAATGTACATTTTTGGGGGGCATCTAATGTATTATAGTTTAGAACATGTAGAAATTTTTATCCACTACAAAGTGTAGATTTTGTTTTGACGCAGAAATGACAATGTCTCATCAGGTGGTGTAGAAAGGAATGGAAAGTTTTCTTATATTTGACGAGTTGTGTGGGGTGTAGGTGGGGTTAGTAACAAGGGAATGAGTTTTGTAAATTGTCCGTAAATTGTCCGTTAGAATTGTCCGTAAATTGTCCGTTAGAATTTTCGAAAAGAGTGAATTGATAGAGTTTATTAATGAACTTGTCGGTAATTTTGTACACTTATTTAACATTAAAAGATAGGGTATAGCTTTTTATGGCCTAATGGCTGGATTTTTTTCTTCGAGTTTCGTAAAAGGGGTGTGTAAGGAAGTTTAAAAGTGGGGTGAGGAATAGGATTGGATGCGATGAAGTGGGAATGGTAGTTACCATTTTGTGGACCTATCTTTATTATTTAATTGTACAACTATACAATATTTTTTTTATTTAAACTCAGTTTTTAGAATTAATTTAATTTTGTATATTTAACCTTAATTTTAAATTTAGGAAATAACTTTCTTCTATAAAACTTTAAACATATATATATATATATATATATATATATATATATATATATATATGCGTGTGTGTGTGTATGTATGTATGCATGTGTATATGCATGATTCTTTCACTTCAAGCAAGGCGAGAAAAAGACTAAGACACAGGAATGTACTGGGAATGAAAGAGAACGAGAAAAATTAATCAGAAGTGAGCTGAAATTTAATCCTAAAGAGTAAACGAAGATAAAATGTCCACTTTTGTTTACAAGACGGCTAAGGAGTATAAACTGACGATAGGCAAAAGCTTTTACTCCTATATATATATATATATATATATATATATATATATATATATATATATACTAAAAAGCCCATATAAACATGTCCGAAAATCTTTCTTTTTAGTGTTATTAAGTTTAAAGAACAAATGTTTTTTTTCATTTAGACTTTGTTACATCTGTCATTCGTGTACATTTGCGGCGTGTCTGTTTTCAACGTTACGATCCTATATATATATATATATATATATATATATATATATATATATATATACACTCCTGATCAAAAATTTAAGACCACATAAAAATCATTAAAAAGATTTTTTTTTTATGGATAGATTTTAAAATCCTCCCACTTAAGGTTACCAATACTATAATCTAAAATGTTATGGAAACAAAAAGCTACATTCCAAACATTTTATTTAGAAATTTACATTTTTATAAAATGGAGCGATTTACACATAATCAAAATTATAAGACCAGAGACAAAAATTCTACGAAATTGTACAAAAAGTGTATGAAAATATTTAACAACCAAAGGTTGGGTGAGGTTCTTTTTTATTTATTCACCCCAGAAGAGACTCTATTTTTAGTGGTGCATCGTGTGGGTTCCACTCCGCCCGGAGGCAAAAAGTTGAACAAGAGAGGGAGAGTTTGGGCCAGTGTGATCACTGTGCTTTACTACCATTTACTTTAATAGTATTCACGTAATTAAGAGGATCAGAACATTCCATTCCTGTATACTGGCAGATATCCAACAATATTCATATATATATATATATATATATATATATATATATAAACTATAATCTATAATAAATATTCATTGGACTTTTTCTATATTGAGCATTGTTTTAAATTAATTTTTGAACTTTGTTAAAATTTTCTTCGTTATATACCAAGTGAATAAGGAACGAAGAAAATTTTAACAAAGTTCAAAAATTAATTTAAAACAATGCTCAATATAGAAAAAGACCAATGAATATTTATTATAGATTATAGTTTAGAACGGACAAATTGCAATCTACTACAAAGGGTACATTTTGTTTCGACATTGAAAAGACAATGTCTCATCATGTAGTAATATGTATTGGATTTTACCATCCTTTCAAAAAACACCCCAAAATTTGTAGTCTCTATACTTCACTAATACAGATTTGTTTACCCACTACCAATTCCTTTCTCTTCTTCGCCCATCCTCTGCTACTCCCTCCCACCCCATATACGTTTTCTTAATTCTTCCTCTTTCTTAAACACAAAGGCCGGGTCATAAAAGTCTGTAAATGACAATACTTTATATTTTAGTGTTAAAGCTGGCGCTTGTCTAAACTTTTCATCATGTCTCTTTTCCAGCTCTCTCCTTCTCTCGTATTTTCCTCTTTTTGTTCGATATCTATTTTGCAAACCTCAATTCTGATTTTTCATTTTCCGTACCTCCTTTACCTCGCATACACAAAAATTTATTAATATACAGAAGCGAATCTTCCTTCAAAAAATAGCGTTTATTACCTGATGAGACATTGTCCTTTCAATGTTGAAATAAAATGTACATTTTGTAGATTGTACATGTTCTAAATTATAATGTATAATATATATATATATATATTATAATTTGTTACAGTGAAACATCCTAACTTCCCCGAGAATAGAATGCACTACTTTATAAAAGACGGTAACGAGCGGTACGACGTGGAAAAACTCTCAGGCTTTCGCCTGACTGCTCTATGACACTGTCAGTACTCTGCCTTCGGGTAGAGAGTGCTCTCTGCTCGGAAGCAGAGAGCACAAACCCAGTCGTAGTTCCGCCGAAGGGTAGAACCACGACTGGGGAAAAATAGACAGAGATTTTTTTGGCCCGGCTATATGGCCGGGAATACCCACTATAAAATGACCATGTGTCACATCTGGCCTTGCATGGGAAGGCAAGTAAATACAAAAAGCTCTCAGGCATTCGCCTGACTGCTCTATGACACTGTCAGCTCTCTGCAGAGAGCACAAACCCAGTCGTGGTTCCGCCGAAGGGTAGAACCATGACTCGGTAAAAATAGACACATTTTTTGGCCCGGCTATATGGCCGGGAATACCCACTATGAAATGACCATGTGTCACATCTAGCCTTGCGTGGGAAGGATAGTAAATACAAAAAGGTCTTAGGCGAAGGCATTCACTATTCGATAATCGATTCCGCTCCAACCCGTGGCTTGCCTATCTGTGTATTATTGTTAATTGTACCTTAGTACAATAAATCTGTATTTCTTATTCCTGGTGTGGAGTTCCATTCTTCAACTGTGCATTTTATGCTGTATTCCTTTTCGGGTTATATCATGATTATAAGAAAATGATTATAAATTAATTAAATTTTTGACTGAGCATAAGACCCTACAATATTTAGACCCACAGTTTCTTGTATATGGAGAACAAGTCGAAAACAGCAATACTTAGCTATCAAAGACTCTCTTCAAATAACCAAAAAGAAATAATCAAAACATAGCTATGAACTCATGATTTGTAAGTGTAAAGCAGTAGATAGATATAGATAGATAGATAGATAGATAGATAGATAGATAGATAGATAGATAGATCACGAAGAGACTGAGATAGATAGATAGATAGATAGATAGATAGATAGATAGATCACGAAGAGACTGAGATAGATAGATAGATAGATAGATAGATAGATCACGAAGAGACTGAGATAGATAGATAGATAGATAGATAGATAGATAGATAGATAGATAGATAGATCAGAAGAAACTGAAGATAAAGATGAGATAGATAGATAGATAGATAGATAGATAGATAGATCTAACGTCATTAAGATGTCATTTCTTTATATCAGTCAGTTAAGTGCCATACGTGAAACACGCTTGGGCTATCATGTCTCGAAAGAGACATGACTGACTGGGCAGAAGGTTATCTTGCAGTAGGTTGCCATTGCTTTTTGCGGTAGATTGGTTGCCAGCCAAGGCTATAGAACCCAATCTGTCCTGTTATTTAACACATGATTTGACGGAAGAGACGGATTAATACCTTTCCAAAGGGTATTTGTGCGTAAGTGAATGCAATGAATTCAACTGGAATTTGAACTCGGCTCCCCGATTTCTCGTTCCAAGCCGATATCCACTGCACCACAGCGCACATCCCGATATCCCATTCATTATATGCCCACCCTAAATTTTGAAAATTGTATCAGGATATTTGCAATCCAGAAATATCCTTTACCCTGTTTAAAATCGGCGATGTCTTTCGGAGTGCTGAAATTACATTTTCCGCTGGTGTTTCTAAACTCTGTTAGCGGAAACGTGAAATGTATAACATGAAAATGACAGCTGTACTCACCTTCGTTGAAATAACTGGAAGGAACCTAATTAATTTAGCAAATATTTAGAAATCGAAATCCATGAAAATATCAAGATCACCCAAACAGCTATGTTACTGAACATCTAGAATATGTGAGCGAATCCTGGAGTAAATGGTTGAAGACTACCTGTCATAGAATGACAAGCGTAAGCAACCATTTTGAACTGATGAGATAGCTTAAGTATTACCGCCTAAACTTATCTGTGCAGTTGGTATCATTTCTGTAGTAGGCCAGAGATTTCAATTAAAAGATAGCGAAAATCGTGATCAATATTTGGAACTAGAACGACAACTGATACACATTTAAATGCAAATACCGTTATAACGATAACAGCTGCGTATTTAAATCAAGTCCGTGTACTACTATTTATAATGGAATTTCATTGAATATTTCAAACATTTTCAGAATAGAGGAATTCAACACACATATGCATTTTAACCATATTTATATACAGAATTACACAGGCACTTCGATGTGGTTTAATGGTCAACAACCATGTCTTGTTATAATAATTACGACCGGATGGTGATTTTAAAAAAATTTTCACTGGTTGCTTATCCCTTTCGGACATGTACTACATCTTTAGCTAAGCTTCGCTCAGGTAAAGATACAAATAAATAGTTATGTGATTAGTGTGTATGTGTGCACCACGTAATTCGGTTGGCTAAAAGGGAAACGAGGCACGTCCTGCCACTATGGTATCCATTGATTGAAGCGAGAAAAATGAGAAAGTGCTTGAGACTTTTTTTGGGGTACCGCCGCTTTATACAACGCCTAGTAGCGAGTATTAAGAGAAGTTCCCTGTCAGACAAGATGGGACAATCCCACATTACCATCATCATTAGAATACATTGAAAAGTCCCAGAGAGACAAGTAGAAAATATCGGAACAATTGGAAATCCTAGTAAAAACTGAAATTATATTCATCTTTTATTTGACGACACACTTCAGCGCGTGGACGATCATAGCTCTCCGCAACTTCCTATATTTTAGTAGTTCTAATCGATGTTTTCCCCTTACTTGCTGTGCCATCCATTCAAACAAGCTTCATCGATATTTTGCTTGATGTTTTCTTTTGGCTTTCTTGCTTTAACTATATCCTGTGAATGTCAAATTCTCCAAGCACTCTTTCCTCATAATTTGTGCCAGAATATTCTACTCTCTATTTCTGTGTAACATTTCTTCATTTTTTCCGTCGATATTTCACCCGTGGTATGCTAAGCGTCGTTCTGTAAAACCGCATACGCGCGTTTCAGTAAATAGATAACGGAGCAAGGCTTAAGAGAAAGAGAACGATAGCAAAAAGACAAAATATGATTGGTCCTGGGTATGACGATGAATCGCATCCGGCAGCAAGGCCACTGATTGGGAGGTTGTGAGGAGTATGGAACCATTTCTTAATTGTTGTTGTTCCCAGGGCTACCCTAACCCGGGGTGGTAGCACCTGTTAGGGTCCCTGTTATTGCAAATAGTTAACCCCCAAACCTGGGTCAAAACACCATGAAAGTATAAAAGTAGACTTTTATAGTAAAAGTTATAGGAATAGATTTTTGAAGGGAAAAACATTACCAGCAATACATTTTTGGGAAAAAATACATAGCAGCAATACATGTCTCATATGACTCTCAATAAAACCCACTTTACAAAAATACTTCAAAGAAACCTGACCTACAAATTTATTTCTTACAAAGAATATATATTCCATTCCATTGGTAAAACTCGCCATAATTTATGGATAAAGCGCAGGGATTAGATTATGTATTGGTTATAATAGAGAATCAATCACCCGAATGTATATTATATAGTAACAACAGTCCATGATGGTCACAAAGTAAAGGATTGAAGGTAATGTTGACAACGTTCCTGGATATAGAGTTTCCTCTTGGCATCTGTTGACCATGTCCGTCATAGTATATGGATAGAGAGTATCCTCGCAGCACGTAATCTGTTCAATTAAACAACGTGAAAGATTATCACTCCAGAATCAGACAATCTCCGGAAACGGATTTGATCTTCAATACACGGAAAAATATGGCCGTCTTTTAAACATGTCGCATTGAATATTTTGAGCTTCTTGATTGGTTAAGCCTTCTATTGGTGAACTATAAAATGGGTTGGCTCATGGATGTCTGCACAGTATACATGAGTACCAAAAAGTCAAACGCATTCATACAAATCAATTGTAGAAATCATGTCGACATTAAATAATCTATTCGGTTGATATCCCGTAAATCAAACCAAACCATACCAAAATTTATTAAGAGCTACAAATAACAGAAGACCGTGGAGAGTCATTATCGACAGCGTCGTGAAGCACATAGAAGACGAAGAAGTGGATATAGTGTTTGCAATCAATTCATATTTGGTATTCAAGATCGTGGCCTTTATCTCAGGTTCTAACAACAACGAATGTCATTCTTCCAAGCAATAACATTTAGTTTGGTTTGATTTATTCTGTATTACAGCATACCAACCTCAATACCGACAAAATTGGATAGTCCCGACGTGCTGTAATGGTTAACAAGTTTGAACCGCTGGAATTATTACAATTGAGTTACGAGTTCAATCCTCACTGGGTTCCCTAAACTTTAGGTCTTGTGCTGCTGTAGCTATAGGGTACGTCAGCCATGTCTGGTATAAGGCCACTTCCAAACATAGCCGACAATCCCCACATTTAAAGAAATCATCAAGTTGTGGAAGAAAATTGCTGGAATTTTGTTAATAGAACCGGATACTATAACATATTTGTGAGAAGAAAAATGTTAATTGAGAAACAAGTAATGAGTTAAGGGTATCAAGAGTTGTAGAAATGTTCGTAGTAGTAATTTGTTGGAAAGAGTTTACGCGTAAGTATGTATGTATGTAAGAGTATTTGTTTGGTAGGAATGTCTTTGAATGGAAAAGAAGTAAAATGAACCAGCACACGAGAAAAAAGAGGAGAAGGGAGAACGATATGAGACGCGACCTTACATCCGGGTCGTGGTTAGAGTTTTTCCCGTTACATTTTAGTTGTCTCTCTCTCTCTCTCTCTCTCTCTCTCTCTCTCTCTCCCGCTGCTCCCATCTGATTGTCTGACTTACGCTGACCGGAGCCTTTTATAGTCATTTAGATTTTTCGCACTGGATCGCTAAGTTTTTTTGGTCTTGCAAAACGGTTCCATTGGTCAGAAAATCAATTTAACTTCTACTCACGAAATCCGATTTGGACATTTTCTTTAAGGACATGGTCAATCCCTTTTCTGCTCGGCAAAACCAGGATTTCATACTTCATTTTGAATTTTTGTTAAAGAAGAAGGTTGCTTTTAATTCTTAATTTCCTATCCGCCACACTGCATTTAAGGCGCGCTTAGAAAATCGTCTCAATACTAATAAGTTTTTTTTTAGGGTAGGTTCGTATGAATAGAATATGTATTTTATTGTGAAAAATGAGTTTGTAGATTAGATTTTGTTTACGTATAACTGGAAAGAGGTTTTTCGTCGAGAGTCAAATATGTATATTGAAGATTATATTTTCTTAAGTTACGAGCAGTGTAGCCAGGCGTTGCTCGGGTGTAATGAAAGCTTTAAAATTAATCCATGGTCCTAGAGCTCAGACTCAGCCTAAAGAATACTTGAAATAATAAAATAATTGCGACAATTTACCAATCACACCTAATATATATATATATATATATATATATATATATATATATATATATATATACTAGCAGTATAGTCCGGCGTTGCTCGAGTATAATGAAAGCTTTAAAACTAATCCATGATCCTGGAGCTCTGACTCTTTGGACGTTGGCACGAAAGACTAAAAAGCAATAGTTGTTTCCAGTTAAAGCGAAACAGTAGACTGAAAGAAAAATGAATGGATGTAAGTCAAATTTTGATTTCCTGGTATCGATATCAAATAATTTTTTTTCGTCATAAACTGAATTTTGAAGGCTAAATATGTCCTCTGAGCAAATGGTATCATGGCTGAGACTAAGAACTACAATTTTACCTACTTAGAGCCAAACCCAAAGCAAAAACAAAAATAAAAGGGCTGAAAAACTGATTTTGATCAGAACCGGTAGATTATCGGGGTATCAATTTCCAATATCGGAGTCAAATAAGTCATCCAAGGATAGAACTGCACCCTTGAAACCTCTGAATATCGTTTCTTATGTCTTTTTCTATGAGTGTATAAAATTTGATTAAAATTGGACCATTCCTTTTATAACCCGATTTTTTCGATTATTGATTTTCGATATTTATCCGTGATAACTCGACACAAAACCTAGCTAAAAACACTCGCAGACGCTTATAGTAAAACTTTCTAAATTTTCAAGAAAATCGGTTCCCTGAGAGTAAAACACTACGCCAATTACACTCTCGGCGGACCTCAAATGGAATAACTATATCGAATCCATTGCTAAGTCCGCTGCTATGAAGGTCGGTTCTCTGTGCAGGGCCCGGAAATTTTTCCGTTTGAATCTATCCTGCACATCTATAAATCTACAATCCGCCCGTGTATTGAATACTGCTGCCACATCTGGTCGGGTGCCCCTGCTACTCTCCTCGGGTTTCTTGACAAAATACAACGGAGAATCTGTAACGTGATCGATCCTATCTTGGCCGACCGGCTGCAACCACTATCTCACCGACGTGACGTGGCTCCCCTGTGCCTCTTCTACAAGTACTTTCACGGCCTCTGCTCCGATGAACTTACGTCATTAGTGCCGCCTCGGTACGAATTTACACGAGATACTAGATTGGCAACTAGGGCCAACCCTTTTACAGTGAAACCGATAAAATGTAACCGCAATTTTTACAGTTTCTTTTCTCGCACTTCCCGCCTGTGGAATTCCCTTCCACATGCCTGCTTCCCCGACGGCTACAATCTCCAGGCGTTTAAGTGTAAGGTCAATAGACACCTCCTAACACGCTAACTTCCATCTATTCTCTCAAACACTTTCACCATCTAACCAACCGTAATTCTCGGTACCCTTACCCGTCTATCACTCTCCTTCTGATATTTCCTCTATCTAACCATCCTTTCCCATCACTGCTCCGACCCTATGTAACCCCCTACTCGGGGTGAAACAATTACAAAAAAAAAAACAACACACACACACACACACACACACACAGAGACAAAGTTCCATTTATAAATAAGTTTAGATAATCATTCCTTTTTTCACAAATATATTATTGGTAATTTTTACTATACATATCTATTTTATCATTCCACAGTGTATTGACCACAGTTTGGGAGTCAAATATTTGTCCATAACTGGGACCCTACCAGTTGCTACCACCCCAAGTCAGCGTGAACCTGGGAACCTGGGAACCACAGTAATTATGAGATGGTTCAACAATTCTCTAAACCTCTAAATGTGATGCTCTGCTGACGGATGCAGTGAGTTCTCATACCCAGGACGAAATGGCATTTAGTAACAGACACCTAAAATTAGACATCAATGTAAAAAAACAACTTCGGCTAGGGTAGTTTAAAATTTTTATTAAGCTCAAGTCTTTGAGGGCCATCCTTCCCAGAAGTATTACTTCTCCGGGAAGGGAATGGGATTCTTAATCGGCGCCTGAGAGGTCCCCAAAAATGGATGTGCCTAGGAAGCTTGAGCAATATTTTGTTATTATTAGTTATTGTCGTTAAATGCATTTTAAACCTCGGCCATGTGTCACATTCGGCAGTGTGCTGAAAATTCAACCATATATAGAAATATTCAAATGTACACACGGCCATATATGTGCACAGAGAATTTCGTGTGTGGACACGAACACACATTAACATAAACTGCAGTATATAAGTGCTTTCAGGCACTTAGCGTGCACGTCACGTGTAGTGTTGGAAAATTAGAGATTATATAAAAAAAATATTTTGTATACATTTTTTTTCTTCCTTTTCTTCATCTTACTACAACGCCTAAACATATTTTATACGAATTTTGGCCCGGGTTACAGCGTTAAAAACAAAAATGGGGAAAAAAATTATTCCATTGGCATTATATGTATTTTCATTGGCAGAGTGCCAGGCGACAGGATTTTTTTTTTTCATGTATAAATTCTTTTGAAAGCCTTTGTCTTTATGTGTGAAGCAAAATCATTGCTTAATAGCGCGTGGTTCCCCAAGCACAGTGTTAATATTAATGATTAGAACACACACACACACACACACACACACACACACACACACACATATATATATATATTTATATATATATAAATAAACATGTATATACAAATATATATATATATATTTATAAATAACATTATATATAAATATATGTTTAAATATATGTTTTAATATATATATATATATATATATATATATATATATATAGGGATAGAGTGAGAGAGGAGTGACTTTTTATCAATAAATCCGTAGCCTGACTCAAATATTACCTGAATTCGTGTCAGAGGATTCTCTGTAAAATGTTCTCTCTATCGGATTATTGCTTGCCCGTAAAGTTAAGTGTCAGCTTTAACATGGAAGGTTGTTAAAAAAAATGTGTAAAATAAATGCTTACTCTCTCACTCTCGAATGTTTCACTCTCTATATCTATATCTTTCTCTCTCTCGGGCTCTCTCTTTCTCTTTATATATATATATATATATATATATATATGTGTGTGTGTGTGTGTGTGTGTGTGTGTGTGTGTGTGTTGAAAAGGATATAGGATTGTTCCAACGAGAGTAATTGGTATAGAATAAAAAGTGTGAGAGGCCGTGAACGTTTTATTTAAACTGTATATTTATTGTTGTTGTTTTTATTATGCATGTTATGATACTTTAAGTGTCCATAATGGTATTTGTGTCGCTACACGTGTTTCGAGTCTAAGATTCTCTCTCTTCAGGCGAATAATTTTGTGGCTTTACGTATCCAGTTCATTTTGTTTCTGAGGGCCAAGTTGTTGTTTATAAATAAGTAAGTAGAAAAAAATCAAATCAGTAAAATAAAATAAAATAAGATGAAATAAATCAAATGTTGGCGTGTTGAATAGTCTCTGTTTTCTCACATAAGTACGTGTATAAATGGATAAAAAGATAAATAAATAGATGAATGAATCAAGTGCTTACCCCAATATATATATATATATATATATATATATATATATATATATATATATATATATGTGTGTGTGTGTGTGTGTGTGTGAGTGTATGTGTGCCATATCTACAGAGTGCGATAGGTAAATCGTCACCATCTGATATTCTTAATTTCTTTTTATTCATTTTATCATCTGCACAGTACAGTAGGGTCCATCTGTGAGAAAAAGATTACCACGATGCAATGGTGATTACGTATGTACAGTAGCTCTGATCATCATTCTGATCATTGTGATAGGAAAAAAACTCCCGAATTTGTTGGTGCGGTCCTCAGACTAAACTCGGAAACCTACTTCATGTGTCTTGTGAATGTAGTGCTGCTCTGGGTCAATTTGGTAGCTGCTGAAATGCCCAATATCTGGAAACAGGACTCTGCACCATGCCACACAAGCAGGAGAACTCGGTCAGACAATTTCTGCAATCACATCACCCTTACATATACCCATACTTCAATTATTATCTTTGGTGTACAGTTGAACGAATAACCAACAAAACCTTTTCTAACATCAAAGATGAAATAAAAGCAAGGATTATGGCAGCATTCAACAACACAAAGAAATCTTGAAATACTAAAGAGTAAATACATTCAATAAAATCGCTATTGGTATCAACAATTGCCTCGAAGCTATTTCGGAATCTCCTTTATTTATCTTCAACTCTCTCTCTCTCCCTCTCCCTCTCTCTCTCTCTCTATATATATATATTGTAATTTTGTTATTCAGTCAGTTAAGTGTCATATGTGATACACGCTTAGACGATCATGTCTCGAAACAAACATGACTTACTGGACAGAAGATTATCTCGCAGTAGGTTGCCATTGCTTTCTGCGGTAGATTGGTTACCAGCCAAGGTTATAAAATCCAATCTGTCCTGTTATTTAACCCATAACTATAGGGAAGAGACGAATTAGTACCTTTCCCAAGGGCATTTGCGTGTAAGTGAATGCAAGGAATTCAACTGGAATTCGAACTCGGCTCCCTGATTTCTCGTTCGAGCCGATATTCATTGCACCACAACGTACATCCAATTTTGTTATTACAATCGTTTATAAAGGCATAATATAACTACATTTTTTCTGAACGGTCTTCTTATGTTGGTGAATGCTGCTATAATCTTTGCCTTCAGTCTATGTTTGGTGTTACAAAAGTTTTTCTTTTATCTCCTGCTCAACTGCATCTCCCACATATTATTCAAAAGGGTTGTAGTCTACGGAGTTAGGTGGCCAAAAGTAATTGTCTGAGAGCATATGACAGCGGTCGGTAACCTGCGGCCCGTGGGCCACCTTCGCCTTCGAGTGAATCTTGTCCGGCCCACTACCTTACTCAGGACGCGATATAAAGATAGGTAAACCAAACCAAAGTGATAGTTGATAGTCAGAATATATTGCGTCGAAAATTTTTAAAAATATTTCTTTTTAACCTGGTGAATGTGTTTTACTTTTATTTTTATTTGTAGGAATCGACAAAATTAGCATACGGCCTCACTTTCACTTTTTCTGTGAAATTGTTTTCGTGAGCGGGTACTTTTAAATGAATATATATTTTTTTTTAATTATCTCACCCCAATACATAGGGGAAGGTAAAGAGAAGGAGTGGTTAGACATAGGGAGTGTCAGGAGGAAGGTGACAGATGAGTAAGGATACCGAGGATGAGGGTTGGGCAGATGGGAAGAGTGCTTGATAAAATGAGAGCTGGTTAGTGTGTTAGGAGGTGTCTATTGACCTTACATTTATACTCCTGGAGATTGTAGCCGTCGGGGAAGCAATCGTGTAGAAGGGAATTCCACAGTTGGGAAGTGCGAGGAAAGAAACTGTTGGAGTAGAAGTTGCGGTTGCATTTTATCGGTTTCACTGTAAAAGGGTGGGATCTAGTTGCTAAAAACATAAAATAGTGTTTTCAACCGATTTTAATGGAATTTTTTTCAACACTGATTTATGAAACATTTATTTTTCAGATGTAATATTTTTTTAACAAATTCCCATCAGATATTTTTTTCATGCTTTAGAAACTTGTTTTTTTTTATCGATTGAGAAAGAGGTTTGTTTTATTCCTCCAGATTTTTTTTTTGTTAAATGTGTTTGTATTTTTTATTCCCGCAGTAAAATAAGTGATATTGTTTAAATAAAAATTAAATTATATTGAATCCTTGCTTTCTCCAAACACATAAAATATTTATTCACATATTTAATAACATGGTTCTCCTCCATGACACTGGAGACATAGCTGTTTGGCCCTCCTTCATGACACTACATAGCTTTTCGTCCCTCATTCTCCAAAGTCTTGCCGACCCCTGGCCTATGACTAGGTTCTCCTCCATGTGTGGCATGGTGTTGCCAGACATATACCTCTAATCTGTGTGACAACGGCACCTTTACTCTAGGGTATTTCCTGAGGTGTTTAAAATTTCTAAATATCTAAGAGAAATTTGATAGGGCGACTGTTGAAAAAGCTTTTATATTCTCTTTATTTGATGAAGGGAAATTACTTCCAGTTAAATTCCTTGCATTCCCTAACGCACATATATCCTTAGGAATGGTATTAATCCGTCTCATCCCTCCAGTTATGGGTTAAATAATAGGACAACTTGGGTTCTATATCTTTGGTTGGTAACCAGTCTACTGCAAAAAGCAATGGCAACCTACTACAGGATAATCTTCTGCCCAGTCAGACATGTCTCTTTCGAGACATGATCGCCCAAATCGTGAACAACTTATGGCACTTAAATGACTGACTGAAATTTAATAGTTGAAAACATGATTAAGGCTTCTACTGGGCATAAAGTGGGGGATAGATTTTCTATTGTTATGAAGTAGTAAACTGATTCCCCACTAATTACTACTTAATAATATAATCCATCTTTTCTCTCTCTAGCTATGAGTTTAATAACAGGACAGATTGGGTTTTATAGCCTTGGCTGCTAACCAGTCTACCGCAGAAAGCAATGTCAACCTACTGCGGGATAATCTTGCCCAGCGACTTGATCGGTTAAACGAAGCATAACATCGAACCTTTGGTAATTGTGACGACGCCTTCGGGTCACTAGTCGTCTGATGGCCTCGACACAGTAGCTGGTCTTCAAGTCGTCTATTATAAAGGCGCTCTCCCTTGCCCACGTTGTGATCTGATCCAAGGAAGGCACGCCGAAATCTTGCTGTATCTTTACCACGTCGAACCAGGCCAGACGCGCGTGGACATTTGGTCAAAAAAAAAAAAAGAATGCTGCACCAAACAAAAAAAAAAAAATAATAATAAATGAATAATTTCGAAGACGCATGGATAAGTTGCGGAAAAGTATATATATATAAAATAATTAGCAACAGAAAAAAAATATAATGATCTCCGAATTTCTATTTTTGCAACGGAGCGAAATTTTTCGTTTAAGAATAATCGGAGCTTTTAATTTTCCAAATCTTTAAAAAAGTCTTTTCAGGGCTCTTTACCGAATCATTACGGAAACAGTCGAAGTGGGGTGTTTGGGCGGCGGCGGCGGCGGCGGCGGCGGCGGCGGTGGCAGCGGCAGGTAAATTCGTCTTGTCTCTTTTGCTCGACAACAACCACTCAACTCAAGTTTAACTCTTTCTTGGCTCTTTCTTTTTCCATACATCTTCAGTCAGGACTCCATGGTAAGCGACCACTCTTTCAGTCGTAGCCCCCTATTGGGAACTTCACTCCCTCAGTCGTTACATCTCTCGGCAGAGAACCGACTGGACTCCAACTTAACTGATTTTGGCCCTCTCGGCTCTGATATTTATGCGTGTCCCAAGTTCTCTTGCGAGGTACGTGATGGACACGGGGTGTCCATGCAAATCAAATCTTTAACCAATGAGATTATTTCCACCTCTAAACTTTGACATGGTGCGATATCATTCCCTTGGTTTAACCAATGAAGTACCAATATTTCTTAATGTTATCATTTATTTTATTCTTCTTCCCGATTAGATCATTTTTTTTAGGTTTTCAAATTTTCAAATCCTTTCCCAGCAATTTCGGGAACTAATTTTTTGACCTTACCCTAATCCCATCAAAAGTTTTGACAATCTTGTTTTGTCTATCACTATTTTCACTTTTATCGGCTGAAAAAACCAAGGCTTCAGATCCACTTTTGTATGAACAAGGCAAAAATATAGTTTTTCTTTCTATTCTCTTTGATTGCCAGCTAGTTCTTTTTCAGATTTTACAAGTTTTGTAACAAATCCTATATTTTAAACTCGACTCATATTGCGATTGTCAATAAACTACAGAATCAACAATACTACTAGTAATAATTTTTTTCGCTTCGTCGCATTAAACTTAGGATTACATTTTTTTTAATGCAATATTATAAATATCTCAAGCAAGGCAATTACGGGTTATAGTAGATAAAAAGATTTTACAATCCAGCATGGCAAGGGGGCATATTGCAAAACAAAAACAATCGATAAGAGAAGCTCATTAATAGGGACATTCCTCTACATGCTTAATATTGACTATATTTAGCAGCTTCAGATTTCAATCAGTTTTGATCTCTGTAACATTTCATGAGTGGTAGTCAGTCGGTTAAGTGCCATACGTCATACACGGTTTGGGCGATCATGTCTCGAAAGAGACATGACTGTCTGGGCAGAAGATTGTCCCGCAGTAGGCTACCATTGCTTTCTGCGGTAGACTGGTTGTCAGCTAAGGCTATAGAACCCAATATGTCTTATTATTTCACCCATAACTAGAGGGAGGAGACGGATTAATACCTTTCCTAAGGGTATTTATATGTAAGTGAATGCAAGGAATACAACTGGAATTCGAACTCGACTCCCCGATTTGTCGTTTCGAGTCGATATCTACTGCACCACATCATCATAATTAGTAGAACATTCCTATTTTTATAACTTGATTTCATAAGTTTTAAAAAAATTAACCCATATTTCTTTATACTTGAAAATAAAAATTTTAGATTCCAAATTTAGCAGTAGAAAATATCGGAATTACTTTTCTGGTAAATGATATTTAAATATACTTTATTTTGAAACGTAATTCATTTCTGAAAACCCCAGTCCACCGGAAGATTGATTGATTATAGTTAATCACTTTTTTCTTCTTTGTTAATACCAACCAGTATAATCAAAAGATAAGCTGTAACTTTACTGAGCTTTCGAGGTATAATTTGTTTTTCAGGCTGCATTTTACTTGATTAATTTAATTTCCAAAATAGTATCAACAATGTAATCGATCCCTATTCGGCAGCTAGAGTTCAGTCACATTCTCACTGAAAGAATATGACTTTTTTCTGTCTTTTCTCCAAATAATTTGACGGTTTCTTCGACGAGTTTTATTCTCTGGTGCCTGTCAAAAGGCATTTACTCGTGCTATTAGACTGGCGTGCTAATGAGGATATCGGCTCGTAAAGAGAAATCGGGGAACCGAGTTCGAATTTCAGTTGAATTAATTGCATTCACGTACGTGCAAATACCCTTCAGTCAGTTAAGTGCCATATGTGAAACACGCTTGGGCGATCATGACTCCAAAGAGACATGACTGACTGGGCAGAAGATTATCCTACAGTAGGTTGCCATTGCTTTCGGCGGTAGACTGGTTGCCAAGGCTATAGAACACAATCTGTCCTGTTATTTAACCCATAACTGGAAGAGAGAGACGGATTAATACCTTTCCTAAGGGTATTTGCGCGTAAGTGAATAAAATGAATTAAACTGGAATTCGAACTCGGCTCCCCTTCTGCCAAGTCAATCATTTCTCTTTCGAGACATGATCGCCCAAGCGTGTTTAACGTATGGCACTTAACTGACTGGCAACTAGATCTCACCCTTCCATCGTTAAAATAGGCAAATCTAACCGCCACCTTCTTTTTTATCACACTTCCGGCCATTGAAACACTCTTCAGTATACTTGATTCCATGATAGCTACAGTCTCCAAAATTTTAAGTGTAACATCAATTGCCACTTTGATTCCCATCATTCTCTTATCCTTTCTTCGACATCCTATGTAGCTTTGTCCACTGTTTTTCATCTCGTCTCATAGTAACTCCTTGTGCACTAGTGGCAGTACTGCCTTGACTGGGGTGAAATGATTATAAAAAAATAAATAAAATTCTTCGATTTCGGTTTTATCGTGTTTAGTACTTAGAATCCAGTGGCCCAAAGGTTACCAGAAGGCTATGTGGACAAACCTTGATAAAGAGCTTTTTTTTTATCCTTAATACCAATCTTAAGGGTCGCATAGGGCAACAGATCAGTTCCTTTTGTTGAATAATACACGACATTTGCTTTGAGGGGTTTGGACCGGTAATGGAGAAGAAAGAGAAAAAGGAGGAAAAACGACCAAACCGACGACAAGGACAGAAAGGAAAGTTAAGAGCAGAGCAAAGGTTAATGAAACGCCGTTTTAAAGAAGCTTCAACTCATGAAAGGGCAGGACTTCAGGAACTCATGAATTATATCAGAAGGAAGATTCTAGTGATATCCAGAGCTGAGAATCAAAGGAAGCATCGGAGAAAAAAGTGGCAGTCTCGGATATCTTTCTTTATAAATCAGTATGCTTTTGCTAAGAAACTTTTTGTGGAAGCTAAGAGCGGTAAACTTGATGCCCCTCAAGAGAAGTTGGGGAATCACTTGCAGATGACGTACTCAGATGAGATGCGAGATATACCAACCCCTCCTATGAATAGTTTACCAAGGCCTCGAGGTCCAACAGTTATGTTTGATGATAGTGGAATAAAAGTCAGTCAAGTCCGGGATTTCGTCCGAAAGGTACGCGGTGGTAGTGCCCCCGGAATGAATGGGATATCATATAAATTACTAGCAGTATAGCCTGGCGTTGCTCGGGTGTAATGAAAGATTATATATATATATATTATCGATTTTCTGCACTATTGTAAGAACTGCAACTTTGAAACTTCTGAATATCGTTTCTTATGTCTTTGTCTATGAGTGTATCAAATTAGATTAAAAACGGACTACTTCTATAACCTGATTTTTCGATTATCAATTTTCGATATTTATCGGGAGTACCTCGACACAAACCTAGCTAAGAACAATCACAGACGCTTATAATACAACTGTGTAAATTTTCAAGAAAATCGGTTCAGCCGTTTCAGAGTCTATAGGTAACGAACACACACACACACACACACACACACACACACACGCACACACACACACAAATTTCCATTTATAAATAAGTTTAGATATAAAAACTGACCAGGAAACTCACTAGCCTACTCCAGCGGATCTGGAAGCAGAATATTGTACCACAGGAATGGTGTTTGGCTGATGGCATTTGTATACCTAAAGAAATGTACTCAAAAGGCAGAAGATTATCCCGCAGTAGTTTGCCCTTGCTTTCTGCGGTAGACTGTTTTCCAGCCAATACTATAGACCCAACCTGTCCTGTTATTTAACCCATAAATGGAGGGAAGAGAAGGATTAATACCTTTCCCAAGTGTATTTGTGCGTAAGTGCATGCAAGGAATACAACTGGAATTCGAACTCTGCTACCCAGATTTCTCGTTCGGAGCCGATATCCACTGCACATCCAGTTAAATGTCTTAAATAGACATTGTTTATAAAAGCCAGACGTTTCTCACGCAAGAAATATCGTACGTGCCTTCAATATTGTTGTTGCTTTGTGTTGCGTTGTTCAGTTCTAAGACGCGTGATCAGCATTTAACTTTAGCCTGTCTCTTCCTTTACCATGCACCTTATTTCTCTTCCAGGTAACATGAATATAGGTAAATTCTTTTTTACAAATCCACGATGAGTTTCACTGCCTTTGGTTGTTGTCGACATTCTTCTACAACGTTTTTCCTCCTTCTCCTCTAGAATTTTATGTTCTGTTATTTTTAATGAAGATCTTAATCTCACTTTATCTTGTCTTGTAACTCCGGCTATCATCCATATGCTCGTCTTCTATTGCGTTATCCTGATCTGGAGAACTCATCCTTTCTTCTCTGTGAAGATCTTCTTCTATTACAATCTACTTCAATCATGGACCTTAATTGGACAGAATGGACCTTCAGGATGTTCCTTTCTTTGATATATTATTCTAGTTATGTCCCATTTTTGACAATGAAATTATCTCTCTCAGAACTTGCTACTTTGGCTTTCTTATACCTCATCTTGTTATTTGTCGAACAAGACATTGTTAATGGGGATCTTATTTATCTTCGGATAGACTCTGCAATCTGCCTCCATGTTTTCCCACCGACGGGATGTGGCTTCCTTTTGTCTGTTCTATAAATACTTTCATGGCTTCTGCTCCAACGAACTTAAGTCACGTGTGCCTCTGCAATAGGTGTTTACTCGTGCAACCAGACTGGCAACTGGGTCTCACCCATTCACAGTTAGATCAACCAAGTGCAGAAGACAGTTCTACTACTGCAGCTTTTTTCTCGCACTTCCCGCCTGTGGAACTCGCTTCTTTATTCTTGCTTTCCTGACGGCTACAACCTACAGGAATTGAAATGCAAGTCAATACTCATCTCTTAACCACTTGACCCTAGTTCTTTCTTTACCACCCTGACCCTAGTTCTTTCTTCACCACCCTGTACATCTTTTCCTTTCTCTCCACCTTTGCAACTTTCATCACACCTGTATTCCCTTTCTTCTCTTGCTCCTTTTTAACTGGTTTGTCCCTCTCTTCACTCTCTTCTATCTAATCCTTACTCTTATGTAGCACTGCACATCAGTGGCGCTATCGCCTTGCTCGGCGTGATATGATTAAAAAAGTGAAATTGTTCTATAACTTAACTGTAACATTGGTTAGTTATAACTTTGGTCTATAGTTGGAGATATGGTTTTAATCCAGTTTTTACTGTCAGACTATTCTTTTGCCATTCCATTAGATTGTGGGTGATACGGTGAATGTTTTGTAAAGAAAAAAGCCAATCCGCTTCACCCAGTTACATTGATCTTCATCAAAAAATTCTGATGCGTTCTCTGTTAATAATGTTTTAGGGATCTCATTTTTTAAAATAAATATCTCTCTTAGTATTTGTTTTATGGTAGACTTTTTATATCTTTAACTTGAACGGTTTCAGGACATCCAGAAAGTTGGTCTACTAGAAATACTAAAGTGTGCATGGTACATATGAATACAAAACCATGGTTCCTTTATTTTAGGCTATGAGTACATTCTTCTTTGGCAGGTTATGCCACAACAGTAGTTTTCATTATAGCTTCCCAAACTGGCAACACTAGTGCTAAATATTCGTTAGACAATATTTTTGAGAATCATGAAATTTTTGACAATAAAAACTTGCGCTTGGTGACAGATAATTTGAGATTTGAATTTTTATTTTGTCTAGTGAGGTCAAAGGTTTCTGTCCCACATTTGGGTTTGTACTGGAAGATAGTTGTTAATGGCACGGAACTGACGTCAAGCTGACAGTAATTATGATTTTGATTTTGAAGAGTCTAGACACAACCGTTGAAGGCTAAGAAAATCATGGTCTTCCCGATGGTGGGGTGCTAAAAAACTATGATTAAATAATCTTCTAAACCATGGCATGTCACCGAAGATATCCTCGTATGAAAAAGGAAAATAAAATATATAATAATATTTTCTTTTACATATGGATCTGGTCCTATTGTTTTCTACAGAGGCGTTTTGTGAATATTGTATTTGTTGTAGGTGACAGTGATGAAACAAGAACCAAGAAGATGAAGAAGAAGATTAGGAAATGATTATGTGAAACGGATTTTTGTGAAAAAGTCGGTTTGATTGGGTCTCCGAAAGGGTGATTTATGATTTGGAAAATTTAATCGTCGCCAAGAACTTGTTGCGGATTTTGAATTTTATTAGTAGCTCGAGAAGTTTGAGAAAATCGCCGTGTCGATAGCATTGAAGTCCGCAAAACTTATGAAGCTTAATTTCCGTCATCATTCAACACCGTCGTCCAGACACCGACCATGGTCCCAGAATTGCAGCTTTGTATTTTGTAGAATTGAATTGCAGAATTATCATCATCGCCGACGTAGTGAGAAAGCTCCGAATCTACACCAATACTGTTCCAGAATTATTGTTATCGTCGAACCTGATATGATATATAATACTAGAAGGAGGTGAATTATTTGATTTTCTTCCCCTCTTGCCTGGTTGTCTTTCATTTCTTACCCTTAGCTTGGACTGCCAGGCAATAGTTTCATGTCTCGACAAATGCTGGTTCATTCAAGCAACTTAAGCATCTAATAAGAGACGTCCTATTGTTGTATTCTGTTGTTCTACAGCACGTGATCAGTAGTAAATTTCAGTCTGTCTTTGACTTTACTATATATATTACTTATCTTCTACTTAAACATACAAATCTTTACAATCCTATTTACCAGTCAACTCCAGCTGTAAATACCAAAATTGGTTTCACTGAATCCGTTTACTGAGGACAGAGTTAAGTGCCATACCATGTGACAAAGAGTAATAACAATAAACCAATCAGATTACTCTGTTTTACTTTTCCAGAGCTCTAAGTGTGAAGTCTCTAAAAGAGAAAAAAAGCAAAGCTGTTAGTCCAACAGCCAGCGGAGGCAATCGTTTCAGAATGTTTTGAGTGGAATGAAAGGAATCGGCGCCAAATCTTATGCCCACATTTGCCAAGACGTTAACACCAAGTAGGTCAGCTAATGTTTAGTTCCTTTCTCTCTGTGTAGGTAAACTCACTCTGTTTTCTCACACATATTCCGAAAAACCTTTTTATTTCCTGCTAACTTTCTTCTAATCATTTCAACCCAAGATAATATCAGTAAGACGCAAGAACGTTACTGAAATGGAAGACATGGGAGATTAAAAAACAGGGTTCGAAAAGATAGTACATTGCAGTTCACGTTACATTTAAATAGAACTTACGGTTGCATCTAGCTATTTCAGCAGCAAGTAAAACGATTAGACCTAATAGCCAATCTTGTAGGACGCTTAAAGTTCCTGCAGTCGATATACCAAGGAAGATAATTCATTAAAACAACTGTCAAGGAAATATTTATAAAAATGACAGGGGTGGCGCTGAAGCTATAGGGAGATGGTTAATGTTTTATTGATTCGGCCTTTTTTTCATACATAACCGAACTCCCTACAGCTTACAATTTTGTCCAGAATTATCATCAAAAGGTTATCTTCAAAATTATCGAAAGGTTTTCATCAGGCTGGCGTCAGAAGGTTGGTTGGTTTGGAATGTGTGGGAGTGTGGAATAGTATGGAATAGTGGAAGAATAGAAATATACATTTTCCACGTTAAAATAGAAATTTCTAAAAAGAAAATAATAACAAGAATTGGTAGACATTAATGTTCAATGAGAAAGTTGAGGGTATCAAGATTTATAGAAAATGTTCGTAGTAGTAATTTGTTGGAAAGAGTTTATGCGTACGTATGTATATATAAGCGTTTGTTTGGTAGGAATGTCTTTCGATGGAGAAGTAGAAGTAAAAGGAATCAGCACACAAGAAAGAAGGAGAACAATGTGCAACGCGACCTTACGTCCTGGTCGTGGTTGAAGTTTCTCCCGTTATGTTTTAGTTATGTCTCTCTCTCTCTCTCTCTCTCTCTCTCTCACACACACACACACACACACACACACACACACACACACACACACACTCTTTCTCTCGTTGCTCCCATCTGAGTGAATGACACCGATCGAAGTCATTTATAATCATCTAGATGTTTCCCACTAGATCGCTAAGTTCTTTTTGAGCTTGCAAGTCGCTTCCACTGGTCGGAAAATCAATTTACCGTCTACTTGCATCTGGTTTCGACTTTTTCTTTAAGCACATGGTCAATCCTTTCTTCTATTTAGGCAAAACCAGGATTTCATACGTCATTGTAAATTTTTGTAAACGTGAAGAAGAAAGTTGATTTTAATTCTTAATTTCCTATCTCATAGAGTGTCCACCTGACAACATTAGCTGATTCCAGGTAAACGATAACTCTACAATCCATTGTTTGGATTTTTCAAGAATCTAGAGATATATAGTCGGTACTATATATATATATATATATATATATATATATATATATATATATATATATATCGGTAAAAAATCCAGGATAAGTTTGGTAAATAATTCGAGAGAATCCAAGTAATATCGTTTAAATCTTAAAACTGATTCAACAGAGTGCTTAATGTAAATTACATTATATTTACAGAGCAGATATTTATTTACTTATCTGTAAATTCAGATCATATTTCGGGTTGATTGAACGGGATTGACAATGCATGTCTCGAACTGAGATGTTGAAATATCTATCTCCTGTGGTCATGAGATTTGGCGCCGTTTCCTTTCATTCCATTCAAATCATTTTGAAACGAGCGCCTCGGCTGGCTGTTGCACTAACAGCTTTGCTTTTCTTCTCTTTTAGAGACTTCACACTTAGAGCTCTTGAAAAGTAAAACAGAGTAATCTGATTGGTTTATTATTATTACTCTTTGTCACATGGTATGGCACTTTCCATAGCTATCTCCCCTAAATATGGTCTGAATTTGCAGAAAAATAAATACATACCTGATCGGTAAATTAAACTAAATATTTACATTGAACTCTCTGTTGGATCAGTTTTAATATTTAAACGATATTACTAGGATACCCTGGTTTATTTACCAATCCTTTTCTGGATTTTTACCGATCATGCGAATGACTATAGTATATTTATATATATATATATATATATATATATATATATATATATATGTAGCAATATTCACGGATGAATAGTAGATTGATACATGTGCAAGATGGATTCTAATGAGAAAAATTCCCTGACAAGATACTGTGGAGCAAACATCATAGCGACAGACCTAGAAATTGACTCAATATAACCGCTCCACTTCAGTCAAAAACGTGAGACCAACATACAGCGATGACTTGTTTCTCTGGATGTTGTCATCAGCGGTGCTGATGGAAGAAAAAACGGTTCTCTATGACGATCAAGAAGAGGTGCGTGGTGGTATAATGAATATCAGCTCAGAATGAGAAATCGGAGAGCCAAGTTCGAATTCTAGTTGAATTCATTGCATTCACTTACGCGCAAATACCACAAGGATACCTTCTTTCTCCAGTTATTGACTGAATATAAAAATACAGATTAGATTCTATAGCCTTGTTTGGTGACCAATCTACAGCAGAAAGAAATGGCAACCTACTGTGGGAAAATCGTCTGGACGTCTTTAAGAGAGCAGCTGCCTGTTTGAGTGTGTTGGGTCTGTCAGATTTAGTATTAAGACAAAATATTGATTTAGCAATTTCACTTAGCTTGTTCTGTATATAAGTTATTTGTTTTGCTATAATACTGACCTGTATAAAACACATTGACCACTAATGGTTGAGTGTTACAAATATAAGAGGCACAGTTTATTTGTATATGTGAAGGCGATAGAGGTTAACCCTAATTTTGGACAGATTAAGATAGGTACCTTTACTCAATTGCCAAAAAAACAGCATAGCATGATGTTAAAACAAAGTCTTATCATCAAAATGTTTATGCTATTATTAAAAGGAAAGTTCAAGTTTTGTTATTATGTTTTGAAATCCTTTTTAATACGTTCGAAATTTCGATTAAAATTTCTGTTTTTTTTGGTTTCCGACAGCGATTCGCGCTATGTTTACGTAATGTGACCATTAAACACAACGTAATATTGCGCAAGTCGTTTACTTGCGTTGAAATACACATTTATTTTTTTAAATTTGCCAAAAACAACTAATTGTCTGATTTTGATGAAACTTTCAGGACTTATTCGCAAATGAATGTAATTATTTATACGATTATTATTTTTAGAAAATCTTGCTGAAAATACTTTTTTGACATCTGTTACTCCCCCACGTCAAATAATTGTATAAAACTTTAATAAATACAATATCTATACCAATTTTGTTATTTATTAGTTAAATGCAGGACTTGTTGAGGAGTGTAAATCATGTAATTTTGTTTTAATTACGTGAATATTTTTCTGAAAATCTGCCCGAATATTTTTAAAAACGCATTAAAACTTTGCTATATTTAATGTAGATAAATTTTTCATTGATTTTATAAATAATATAATTTTAGGATATAATATTCTGAAGAAGAAAAATTTCGATGAATAATAAATTCTTATATTGATTGTTTTCATTTTTGTCTTTGCTAATTAAAATTTCAAACACCTTTTTTAAATTTCTTTATTATATTCTTTAAATATTACTCAGTGTCTTCGGTTATTAATTCATTAAAATAGATTTATTTACAAATTGAAAATTCATAAGCTTAATACAAATTATTTAGAATTAAGATTTGTAAAATAATTTTTTTTATTGTTAAACTACATTTTTTTTTACTATCGAAACTTATAAGAGACTTCTCATTAAAAGGTCAAATATTTAAGGGTTGACCCCCTTACAAAATGTTAAACTGGGTTATGTCAACTTTTGGTACCATACTCCCAGATTGATTGATAGGTGCTGTCATCGCCTATTTGAAAGGTCAACGAGTCAGACCCTTGTGGCTAAGAAATACTTTTATTCTAAATTTCTTACCATAGACAAGAAATATTTGTTTCAAATCAGATTAATTTAACTTTAAATTTGATACTTTTTCAAAAATAACGAGTGAGATATATTTTATTTGTGGAAGATTTTTTAAACTGAGAATTAACTTTCGTTTATAAATGTCTCGATCGCACAAAAAATTGAAAATTTAAAAACAAATGTCAGAAATTGAGATTCCATTAAATATAACTTCTGTTTAAAATGCACCCGAGTATTTTACTAAGTGGAAATAATAAATTTAATAATTTAGCTTTCAATTAATCTTAAATTAAAGTTTCAAATAAAAAGAATTATTTTTAAAAATTCAAATTAAAGCTTTGGTATCGAAAATGGAGTGGAGGTACCTAAATTAAGATTGCTGCAATCGGGGAAGTATTTCGGGGTCGATTCAAAGATGTAGCGGCTCACGGAAAGAAACTGTTCGATTAGAACTCATATCTCACCAATGGAATACAAAAAGAATGAGGTGGTTTGCTAGAATGTGCAAAGACGTACACAGACTTTTGGTCTCGACAGAGACTGAACAGTGAAGACTGTGCTTTTCCTGACCATATATGGCATTTTCGGTTTGATCTGGCTTGTGTAAAGCTAAAGGATAGCAGGCGGAGTGAGGTGCAAAGTAAATAAAATGACAGAGTGGGGATCGATAACGTTGGATGGAAGTCCGTCTGCGGTAAGGAAAATCTCTGAATTCAAAAGTAGCCTACTCCTACCACTTGCTACGTTGTACGTACTGTCTTTTTAGGCAAAGATTAGAAGAGGGTATCTTTAAAAAAAAATACACCTCGCATGTCGTCTAGAAGCAAGAAAATGCATCCCTCTCATACTTCGAGCCGTGACAGAAAATAATGGAAAACTTTTTTTCCGAATCTTTAAAGATGGATCGTATGCATATTTTACTTGAGGTCTTGGTCGACACAAACGCTCTCTGAGAGAAACACCCATTCATTGAGGAAAGGGAAAATTCAGCTGTTATATGACGGTCATTTAAGTGCCATACGTGATACACGCTTGGGCGATCATGTCTTGAAAGAGACATGACTGACTGGGCAGAAGATTATCCCGTAATAAGTTACCATTGCTCTCTGCGGTAGACTGGTTGCCAGCCAAGGCTACAGAACCCAATCTGTCCTATTATTTAACCCATAACTTGGGGGAAGAGATGGATTAATACCTTTCCTAAGGGTATTTGCGCGTAAGTGAATGCAAGGAATTCAACTGGAATTCGAACTCGACTCTTCGATTTCTCGTTCGAAGCCGATATCCACTGCACCACAACACACATCCTATATGCTCGTAATGTGTTTGATTCTTTTTCTTTTTCATTGTTGTATGGTGATATTCTGTGAAACGATTCACAGTTAATGTAAACGTTCTTCCACATTGATATTAATCTTAACTTATCTACAGGTTACTTCTTTAAAGTTTTTCAACTTGCCAGTAATTATAAAGTCAATCTCATTTTGGTGTCAATATTTAAAATTTGAATTTCTTTACTCATCACTCACACCTGTCATTTTGTGTATTTCCGGTTAGTTAACTCACCTCATTATCCATTTCTCTACTTCAAATTTTCTTACAAGACTCGCTCCTTCGCTTTCTTTTCATATTGCATCGAAGTCATCCATCAAATGACGTCATTTGTTTTCTCTCCGGCTATTGTTATTGATACTGTCAATTTTTCTCATCTTTGCTTTTTAGAATGTTGTGCATATCCTTGGATTATTCTTCGTGAGCACTTTTGCATAATCTGATTATTATCAAAGCTAATCTGAATGATATCCGGTCGAACTTTTCTATGTTATCACAATCTCACTATTGGTTATAATGTTCTACTGACTTATTCTCCTTTTCTATGAAATGAAAGGTATAATTTGGTAATACTAATTACCACTTGGTCGTCGTTAGTTCAATTAATATTTATATGAGTTTAAAATCTTCAGGTAAGTTTTGAAAGATAAAGGTTTAGATTCTCATTATATGCGAATGATCGTAAATATAATTAGACTAGCAGTATAGTCCGGCGTTGCTTGAGTATAAAGAAAGCTTTAAAACTAATCCATGGTCCTGGAGCTCTGACACTTTGGACGTTGGCACGAAAGACTAAAAACCAATAGTTGTTTCCAGTTAAAGCGAAACCGCAGACTGGAAGAAAAATGAATGGATGTAAATCAAATTTTGATTTCCTGGTATCGATATCAAATACGTTTTATGTCGTAAACCGAATTTTGAAGGCTAAATATGTCCTCTGAGTAAATGGTATCATGGCTGGGACTAAGAACCTACTTAGAGCCAAACCTGAAGCAAAAACTAAAATAAAAGGGCTGAAAAAATACAGACATACAGGCAGATAAACAGACACACACACAAACATCTTGCCTTTTATGTATATATATTATCGAATTTCTGCACTAATGTAAGAATTGCAACCTTGAAACTTCTGAATATCGTTTCTTATGTCTTTGTCTATGAATGTATCAAATTTGATTAAAATCGGATCACTCCTTCAATAAACCGAATTTTTAGATTATCGATATTTATCGGGGGTACCTCAACACAAAATCTAGCTAAGAACACTCGCAGACGCTTATAGTACAACTGTGTAAATTTTCAAGAAAACCGGTTCGGCCGTTTCGGAGTCTATAAGTAACGGACACACACACACACACACACATACAGACAAACATCCAATTATAAATAAGTTTAGGTATATGTGCCAAGAATAACAGTTACTCTCTTGTAACAAGCGCTCAAGTTAGGATTACGGGTGTATGAAAAAAAGCCTATTACTAAAATAGAAACTGCCTTTATAGAATGAAATATAACTGAAGATTACTTACTATATATATATATATATATATATATATATATATATATATATATATATATATATATATTGTTTAATTATTTAGTTTTTTGTCAAAAGATTAGATCAGTGCACATTTGTATTAAAAAGTGTTCAATACAATTATATTGTAGAACTTTTGAATATTTTTTTATTTGTAGACGAGTTATTATGCGACCTAATTATTGCAAATCACTTGAAGGCACCATTCATGGTAGAAACCTAGGTTGCGTAATAACTCGTTTACAAATGGAATATATATATATATATATATATATATATATATATATATATATTAAGTAAATCATCGAGCTTTATATTCGACCTCAACAGAATGCAGAAAGCACTGGACGGCCGTTTCGTCCTATATTTGGTACTCATCAGCAGTGCACATTCACTACCAGGAATCGAACCCAGTCTTGGTTATTAAGCTGATGTTATACTAACTGTACCACGGGTCCTGGTGACAAAGAGGTAACGAATTAAGCTCGATGAAGTGCGCCGATTTTCACGAATTCCGTAGTGGAACTAATCCAAGCTCCTTTGCCCATAGGATAGGGCCTTCCCAAGCAACGACTTCCACAACCAAGCCGCTACATCCATAGCGTGTTTCGTGGTTGAAGCACAGAGATATAATTCAAGAAGTAATAGGAGAATTTGAACAATTATTAAGTAAATCATCGAGCTTTATATTCGACCTCATATGCGCACTGCTGATGAGTCTCAAATATAGGACGAAACGGCCGTCCAGTGCTTTCTGCATTCTGTTGAGGTCGAATATAAAGCTCGATGATTTACTTAATAATTGTTCAAATTCTCCTATTATATTTTAAATATATATATATATATATATATATATATATATATATTGGATGCGATTGATGAATAGTCGTCTAAGTTACGCCAAGATGAGAATAACCCTTGTTATATAGCGACAAATAACAAACACGGGTGTATATAAAAATATATGACTTATATTTTTATTGATGAACGATGGACCGTGTGGCACAAGGGCAGAGAATTGAGAGCGCGCTTCTAATGGGGTTTCGACGGGAGTGTGGCCTCTCTGCTTAGCTCGTCTAGCTTCTTCTTCGACTTCTCGAGACTGACTTATCTGTGTTTTCGCAGTCTTTATATATCTTCCAAAAGCGGAAATTGTTTCTTCCGGTTTTTGCCTCGATCCGCGACGCCCACGCGATTCTCAGAGTCACCTGTTTGTTTGCCTGCGTAGGCATTTCCGCCGCTGTCGGAAATAGGGTCAAAGTGACATCCACTACTTTTCATCAACCGGGAACACCCACGCTTCCTCAGCCTTCTTGGGTGGGGCCAGACCGTTATATTACACCCTGACATTTCATTATAACAGATATAATTAACCAAAATTACAAAAAAATATCATGAAATACTAAAGAGTAAATTTATTCAATAAAATCGCCATTGGCTTCAACCACATCCAACTGATGGCGTTTGAATCTCCTGCAACGTTTCTGGACGACCTCCTTGATTAAGTTGGTGAATCTAACCATTACCTTGCCTTCAGTTTATCATTGGTGTTACAAGTGTTGGTGTTATTGATGTTATAAATAGAATATGTTATTTGGGTTACAAGTGTTTGAATTATTGGTGTTATAAAAGGAATATATATTCATTGTTCGTAGATCAGATTTCATTAATGTATTTTTGTAAAATGAGTTTTTGTCGAGAGTCAAATATATTGCTAGTAATATTATTTTTGTTAATGTATTGCTATTTTTAACCCCCAAAATATATTTTGAGCTGGAAACTTAACGGCTACTACTGACCCAGGCAAAGGTGGACCTGGCAACAACCGAAATCAAGAGGTGGTTTTAAGCTCCTCAAAACCTCCCGATCGGAGGCCTTGCTGCCGGATGTAGTTTATCGTCATACCCTGTACCAGTAGGTTTGATTTTGAGGCGTTTTTGTAATATCCTCGTTTTGTTTATTTTCTAATTTCGCGTGTTTTATATGATAAGTTCATGTCACCTTTTTTATTTAAATTATATATAGTATAATCATTACAAAATTTGATATAATTTCATTGATGGTGGTTTGCTTGTTTTTTATAATTAATCATTCAAGTAGCTGAAATCGTTTGTTACAATTGTTTTATATATATATATATATATATATATATATATATATATATATATATATATATATATGCATGTTACCCATACAATAACTTGAACCATAACCGTTATGGCTACCGAAACTGCATCAGTGATCTATATATATAAATAGTTGTGCAAAAATGCAAAGCATATGGCCTGACGGTTGTGAATGAGACAGTCTATCCAAAAAACACGCACGCATATCAACTTTCTGACCTGTTCCGACCACTTATCTATATATACACGGTATTTTAAGCTTTCAGAAAGACAAACGGATCACGATATGTAAAGTCATAAATTTATTCAACTGAAGAGAATCAACTTTGGACTCGAAACACGTGTAACGTCACATCTACCGTTATGGACACTTAATATATTATACAAAAAAGCAAGTAATATTAATAACAATAATAACAATAAATCTACGCTTTAAACAAGACGTTCAAGGTTTCTCGCACTTTTGTGTTATATATATATATATATATATATATATATATATATATATATATATATATGGGTGTGTGTATAATAATTATAGTTATAATTTTTGCTAGATATATGGGTAAAATTGCTTAATATCAGAGAGGAAACATGTGTAAATAAAAGAGTTCAAACCGTGCAGAAACCGGCTGTTTCATTCTTGAATGCATAAAGATTTCAGTTAAGCATGAAACTGACTGTTGGAGCTATGCATTGACCACAGTCTTCTCTTGTATATATATATGTATATATATATATAGCTTGGTGGGCTTAACCTTTCAGATTCTAACGAGGATAAATCACAGGTACCCTCTCCTCAATAACTTGTATCCACTAAATGTAAGCTTTATAGAGTAATAAATACAATAGTTACTTGGAAAAACATTTTGTTTACGATTCTGATACGAAAGTTTATTGAATTCGAAATGTTCCACCTAAGTGTTTGTATTCCTTAGCATCCCTGTTTTTTAAACAGCATAGATTTACAACTACCGGCCAAAATGTGGAAAAATATCTCGACTGTGCGATCTTATCTCAATGAGAATATACCAGGAAGATGGATTGGGCATGTCAGTCATGTTGAAATGACTACAATTGACTTGATACACTGTGATTTCTTTCTATGAGACTATGTGAAAGAACAGATCTATATTCGCTTTCTTTCTACAAGCTTAGTGGAACTTAAGCAGGGAAACCCTGAGGCGCTATAGAAAGTTCCGCAAGACATGCTACTGCGTGTTGGGCAAGAACTGTACTACCGATTATACGTGTGTTGTATTAGAGGTGGTGCGCGTATGAACATTTTTTAAACAGGTTATAAAATCTATATCCCTTTGCGTATCTTGTTCGTATTTGGTTAATTAATTATTCTATTATTCAATGTGAAATCTGTTTAATTTCGTTTGCCTAGTACTTGTAGTTATTTAGATATTCACATGTAAATTTTTAGGGAACAACCTGTATAATGTATATTATACGTTAGACGATCATTTTGGCGGTGACCTACAGAAATTGTTTTTCCAATGTATGGAAAATTCTGTGTCACGAAAATGTTAGATTAATTATATCAGTCAACCACGAGTGAATCTAGGTAGCTTTCAAGCTTTATCACTAATTCTCTTCTCAGCCAAATTTTAGGCAGTTTACAAAGTTAGCACACCTCCTTAGCTACATTTTGAATTAAAAAATCAATATTGGTTCAGTAGAAAAAAACGTTACATGAAAATATGTAAAGTCCGAAAAGTGAGACTAACTACATGAGTACATAAGTGAGTGACTAACGCTTCTAATAATAAATCTTATTCTTTATAACTTTTTCTGTTTAATATTTTTGCATGCGGTTTTCTGCATTTAAATTCTGATGATATCTTTTATCATTTTTGTCAATCAAGCTTTGCTTATAAATTATCATTTTATTATCAGAACTGATTATCAGGATTAATTATAAATAATCAATTTTTTATTGCTTTTTAATCAATTACATATAATTTCTTAAATATTTTTGAATGCGGTTTTCAGGATTAAATTTATATTAAATTAATAGCAATGCCTGGAAAAATCATGGATTACCTGGAAAAATGCACGCAAAAATTATATTTTTAAGATTATATTAAACCTGGAAAAGTAAAGGACAGTATATTCTAGTGAAGTAAAAAATAAGAAATGTCTTACTTAAAATATTACAGATAAAAATAAAATCTGAATGTTTAAGTATAAAAATTCTTATTTTTCACTTGCCATCATTATTAACTGCCTGATAAGACATTGTTCAATCAATATCTTCAATATCGAAAGAAAATGTTAGTGCCAAAATTGCTGTTTTTTTTTTGTTTTAGTAGTTTACAGGTAAAAAGGCATTTTAGGCGAGCATGTTTTTGTGGTAAAGTGCTAAATATCAAAATAAGGATAAAGCGTTAATAATATTAATGTAGAGAAGTTTGTAAGTTAGCCAAGCAGTGTTATTTTATGTCCGTTGTGAAGATTCTTAAAGGCATAATTTTAATACCTTCAGGGTCATTTGCTAAGTGGGATAATTCTTCACATTGATTCTTAATGTACTGCGATTACTGGTTATTTACTGCAAAACATTTTTTTAGAATGCAGTCGTGTCAATTTTATTATATAGCATTACAAATCATTCGCTTTAAAGGGAAATTTAAAAGCAAGTATATTCATTCTTATAACATTATATCCAGGATTTTAATCACTTTTACCCATGATTATATCATATGTTAAAACTAATGTTTAGCATATATATATATATATATATATATATATAGCCAAAATTAATAAGAACGAAGAAAATAATTGCAACGTTCAAAACATTCATTTAAAACAGTGCTCAATATAAAAATAGAGCAATGAATATTTATTATTAATTATTACTTTAGAACTGCAACCTTTTGGAGAGTGAGGGCCAAAAAACTATGTAGAATCATGGAGGAGGGCCAAACAGCTATGGATCCAGGGTCATGGAGAAGAACCATTAAATATGTGAATAAATATGTGAATAAGTTTTCTATGTGTTTGAAGAAAGTGTTTCATGACTAAACTCGAGAGTGGATGCGAAACGTATTATGAATGGAAAACCATTGGGATAACCAATCGCTTCTGTTATCTGTTATAGGCATTTAAGAAAGTTTGTGGAGATTTCGTAGTTTATTTTGTTTAGGTTAGGTCTCAACTGTTTTATGTTTGTAAACTATGTTGTTTTTTTATCAAATTGCTAACCGGGGGAGAAAAGTCATTGCGAATCAATGAGTTGGATATACTAGATTTAGAGTAGTAATTTTATCGCTAGGATCTGTTGTGAGTATGTTAGTATTTACTAATTGTTTTAGTATATTTTCGTCTTGTTTCTAGTCTGTATGCATATGATAACGATATAAGAGATTAATATGTGTGCGATTAATTAAAGCAGCGCTGTGCTCCTAAAATAAATAGACAAAACTTGTCTATATTATTTAATGAAGGATGCATCAATGAAAAAATGTCACCTAAATACACACAATTTAAATTATATATATATATATATATATATATATATATATATATTATACGTAACGGATTTTTAATTATTAGTTTGGATTATGCACATGTCGCCGCTCTTGTATTCTTGGCGCGGCTCTTCAGACCCAAATGGTACAACGATGGGTAATCGAAATATCACCCCCGTTACGTAAAATATTACTCTGTTAAATAAATGAATTTAACATTGAGTTCTCTCGAGTTCGTCTCCTTTGGAATTTACCCGGATTACATACCAAGTGTACTACATTATATATATATATATATATATATATATATGTTGAGTAGATAGACTAATCTATCGCCCGGTTCACACTCCACCTACGTCTATTAAACAGGTGTAGAGACTCATCCCTTGTTCCCTGTTTAGGATGTGGTTTCCGGCTTTCTCTCTTCTAATCTTTTCACTTTTACGTAGCCCCAAGCACATCAGTGGCGTTACCGGCTTGCTCGGGGTGATATAATTAAAATATATATATATATATATATATATATAAACAAACAAACGAATACCTTTGAAAAGTGTTGGCCGAAATGTTCCTCAAGTTAGGTTATTATAATGACGTCCATTTTGTTAAAGTATATATATATATATATATATATATATATATATATATATATATGTCATATGTTAAACGAAATCACATTTTCAAGCAGTATTTATTGAAAACAGTTACAACTTTTGTCCCCTTTCAACATTGTTACTTTTAGTTCAAACGTATGCTTATAAAATCCAAATTTATGAATATCAATAGATATACTTTTCAAACTGTCGCAGGTTCGTTGAAACAGAACAAGTCACTCTATAGCAAAGTTACCACCGAATTAGTCGACCGTGCATATGCATCCTACCAAACCCGACCATCAGATGAAAAACAAAAGCCCCCATTCCATCTCTCTATTCAAATCGTCCAAAAATTACTCAACCTAAAACCCCAGCGCCCTATCTTCCGGACCATCCGACCAAAATATCGATCAGAAAACTAATCCCACAAACGCAACACACCGTGAAATGAAGTTGCTAACAGCCTTTACAACGGCAGCAACTATTTTTCCGATGTTACACGGAGAAGACACACATTTAGCAAAGCCCAACGTCCAAACGCGGCATTGTAGATTCCAACATCATTCTGTCTTTGCCAGTAAGCATCATCACAATGACCGAAAATACCTTCATGTTTTCCAGAATAGGCAGCCATGACTAAGAGTAAAAGAAGCATAGTGACAACGAAAACAATAGCAGGTATGCCTGGACTTGCAGCTATAGGGAGATGGTTAATGTTTCTTTAATTCGTCCTTGTGTCAGAATTAACCGAACTCTCTACAGCTTAAAGTTTTTATGCTGAATTATCATCATCAAAATTATTAGAAGGTTTTTTATCATGAGGTTGTTTGGAATGTGTGAAATTGTGTGGAATCGTGTAAGAATAAAATATACATTTTTCATGTTAAAATAGAAATTTATTAAAAGGAAAGAACAACACAAGTTGTGGAAAATGTTCATATTAGTAATGTAGGTATTTAAAACGTCCGTAGAAGTTTAGAGTTCATGGTTGTGCAGTAGCAGAATGTAAGGTCTTTGTTCATTCGTCTTTTTAGTAGGTCGCGACAGATTGAGAGAGAGAGAGGGCAAAACAAATAAAGAAGTTGTTCTTAACGCGTCCATTTGTTCTCGGCGTGGAGTGAAAAGGAAGAAAAGAGAATTGGAAGAAGAGGTCAAATGAAATTGTGACGTGCCCTGCGTCCGGGTCGGCTTCTTGAATTTTCTTTCGTTAGATTGCCACGAGGTCCCAGCTAACCGCTCCCATGTCGTTGACTTTTGACAGGTTAGCGTCGTGTTTTAAATAGTTAAACTTCTCATGATACCGGCTCCAGCGAAGCTTTTTCACATCTAGGCGTGAAAATACGTCATATATAAATTTGCATTCAGAATTAGCTTTTCACACTGATTTATGAATTTTTCTTTGTTGGGTTTTTCCCACAAAACTTTTAATTTCTTATCCCTACAGACTTGATATATTTGTCTGTTTCTCATTATCCAGTAGAAAACAATTATAATAACGAGAATAGACGTTCGGGATCATCGTCATCACTGGTGTTTGCCAAAAGGCGATTCTTCTTCTTTTATGTTTCTTCTTTAGAACCTAAACGATCATGACCCTCCACATCTTCTTGTCTCTTGTAGATCTTAATATATATTTGTCTTCTTATTTCTCCCAAACACTACTCCATCTATATGTCCATTGGGTATGCCACTCGCAATTTTCCCTGTCTCACTTTCCTCTATTCGCCCTATGAGTATCGGATTCTTCAAGTCTTCCTTCCTCATGGCGTGTCCCAGAAACTACATCTGTCAGTTTCTGGTGTTAAGTTAAAGCTTGAATTTTCTTTCGAATTTCAACAAAAACTTCATATATTCAGTTCATGTTACTCGTAGCATTTTGCACCCTATATGTATCTATGTTGTATCCACTATAACTAAGACCTCTATTTCATCTTCCATCATCAACTGGCTGCTACCCACTTTATCAAAATATGAAGCATTAAAATATACATGTGTGTGTTTGTGTGTGACGATGATGAGGCAAAGAGGAAATTTATTTACGACGCGTTTCGCCACAGCGCCTGCTCTTTTTGGCTTTCTCGGGTTCTAATGAAAAAAGACAAAACACCAAGTTCAGAGAAAATAAGTTAATTAGATATCTTATCACCGCCAATGTCCAGAATTCACGAGAATGTTTGATCGCCAATTGTATGTTTTATCCACAGCAGATCGTATGGATTTTAAATTTATCCACCGAAACTAAAAGTTTCTTCGTTCACACGCTATTTCGAATACGGATTATTCCTTCTGTCTGGATGAATTAAATCCATTTATTTTTGTAAAAGAATTCGGTCTGAAGCGTTGAATATTCATATATTCATGAAATAAATTACCAACGATGGATTTGTAAAAAATTAACTAGTTTATTTTTGTTAGATGGACATGAGCAGATGGAGGGTGGAGTGGGGGATTAAGTGGGATAACAGAAGAAGAGCTAATTTCTAACAAAGAATTCTTATATGATTAATATCCTCAGTGAAATTATCCCTACAAATTAGCAAGAATACTACTTTATATATATATATATATATATATATATATATATATATATATATATATATATATGTGTGTGTGTGTGTGTGTGTGTGTGTGTGTGTGTACATTCATAAACACTCGCCCAGGTGTGTACACATAATAGACCAATTTATTTATATATATATATATATATATATATATATATATATATATATATATGCAAACTTTAATATATTTGTGCATACAAATATACACACACATCCACACATCAGGACTTTTTTTATAAAAACTTGAACACACACACACACACACGCATATATATATATATATATATATATATATATATATATATTAAAAAAGGATTAATTCAATGATGTTGAATGGTCATTTCGATGTGAAATCCCCACGGGGGATAACACATCACCTCAGCAACCGAAAAATCCTTTCAGAAACTGGAGAAAAATCAGTCTAATTTTTCCTTTTTAAATAGATTTGCAAAGAAATTAAAAAAGAAAATAAAAATAAAAAGGAAAAAGACAGAAAAACAAAATAAAAACAAATAAACAAGAAAAGTAAAAATTGACATCGTCTGGGTTCACAAAAAAAAGAAAACAGAATTGTGACTTAAATTAACAGAAAATTGCTCTGTAATATTTTATTACATGGAGCTCTCTTCCTGTATCTTTTTTTAATATTAAAATAAAATTTTTAATATTAATTAGAATCGGGTTTTTGGAATTTATCTTCCTGCTTTTTTCACTTGGATTAAAGTATCTGAATTAAAATATATATGTATATACTATAGTCATCCGCAGACAGATCTGTTTCGCTGTATCACAGCCCATCAGTACGGCTTAGACCCCGGTCGCTTCCTGACCCAGGATTGAAACCCGCCCGAGTTGGCGTCAGCCGGCGATTCTACCCCTAGACCATGAGTGTCCAGTAGAAGAGGGCACGCGCCATATAACTAGAGTGCTCCAATTCATTATCGAATGAGCGGTGCGTAAATGCCGGAGTAGCTACTGTTTACAAAGTCTACTACTCTTCCAGAGTGCTCAATCAGGGTGTGAGAGCGAAAATATATATATATATATATATATATATATATATATATATATATATATATATATATAAGTGGATTAAACTAATGAATATATATTACACAGTTTAATATTTACATTTTATAAAAAGTGCTCAATACAGAAGTAGAGCATTTATGATATAATGTATGCAGATGATACACTGCTGATTGCAGACACCGAAAGAAAACTACAAGACCTCCTACAGAAGGTAGATGAGGAGAGTGGCAAAAAAAACTGCAAACAAACTGCAAGAAAACTGAATGCATGGTCATCAGCAGAAAGTGCAACCAAAAATGCCAAATACAGGTGGGGGATACAAGAATCAAGCAAGTAGAAGAATTTAAATACCTAGGGATGGTGCTAACAGGAGATGGAAAGTGCGACACAGAGATCCGAAAGTGAATTGACATGGCGAAAGACGCATTCTAGAAGCTTAGTAAAGTACTAGACACAGGAAAATTTCAATAGAAACAACGAAGAGAGTGCTAGATTGCTATGTGATGTCAGTTCTTCAATACGGCAGTGAATGCTGGACAATATCATCGAAGATGGGAATTAAACTTGAAACAGCGGAAATGTGGTTCTACAGAAGGATGCTGCAGATATCATGGACCGAACATGTGAGCAACGATGGGGTGTTGGAAAGAATGGCAACCAAAAAGAAAATTAATATTGAGCATCAAGTAGAGACAACTGAAGTTCCTAGGACATGCAATGAGGAAGGAGGGCTTGGAGAACCTGATACTGACAGCCCAGATAGAAGGAAAAAGAAACAGAGCAAAGCAACGGATAACATATTTGAAGGGTCTGAGCAGGTGGATGACGCAACGCGGGTTACGTGGTGTAACAGGAAAAAACGTACTAAGAGCCACGAGGGATAGGGAGACGTGGGAAGCCATGATCGCCTACGTCCTGAAAGGACAAGGCACAGAGAAGAAGAAGAGTAATTATTATTACTGCTGTAATAATACCATACTGCAACGCAAAAGCTATTCTAACCCTATTTCCAGATAGCTAGTATTAATTATTTCCAGATAGCTAGTATTAATTTTTTCCAGATAGCTAGTATTAATTATTATTGATTTTGAAGATGAGAAGTGATTTCACTAAACTTGGGGTATACAAGTTATTTTTTTTTAATTTTTTTTTTTTGTCGGCGGAAAAAGTATTCGAAGTGATAAAATTGAAAAATATATGTTGAAAAATACAAAGAGTACAATTGCTTTTGTCAGGAGAAGTAAGCGAATTTATCAATGGTAAAACGTTGCTCGTTAAAATATTTTCATCCCATTTTGATGACTTATAACCCTAGGTCAAAACTGAACCTTGAGAACTTCTTATTTACTTACTTTCAGGACGGTTGGTAAAAACAGGCAGATAATAACAGAGAGTAAGTTTTCTCTCCTTTCATCGGAAGGGCTGAAGACACAGTCGAAATGGTTAAATCATATTACGTACATTTCGAGATGCTTAGACGTATATAGGAAGGGGAGTAATAGAAATCTCGTGTCCACCTTTAACACCCCGGTCTTGTGCCTTTTAATAAAACAGGTGTGAAAAACGAAATTAGAAGAGAGACGGGGACCAGCGATTAAATGATACGGTCAAGCTGGAATAGCCTGACACCAAAAAAGTGATTTGAGCCCGAGATACTTCAAGAGATGGTCAGTCCGAATTCGGCGAGCCGCAAACTGAGCAAACCACCCTCCTGTGAAGATAATGGATCATGAATATTAGCATGCTAATGAAATACCAGCCGATTGATTTTTTTGCGTTACTTATCTTTGAGTTGCTTATGATTTTGCATCTATTCAATATATATAAATATATATAAATCTACAATGTGACGTTGCAGTCTTAAATCTACTTTTGATTATTTACCGTTCTCTCGCGTGTCCGGGCTAACCTAGTCGGGTGATGACATGTGATTCTGCTTAGACCGGTCCGAGATCAACAAACACTACGTGGGAAGGAATCGACCGAAGGTCAGGAAGGTTGGCTGAACTCAGCCGAGGGTCGTGTTATACAATTAAGTTTCTGTGTTCAATACACTATAATCAGGGAGTGACATGTTCATTCATTGGGACATATATATATATATATATATATATTGATAAGGGAATGTAAAATAACAAAGTAAACTTAAAAAACTTAAAGATAAAAAATAAAATTGCTAACAATATTACTTTCTATTTTAAGTTTATTTTGTTATTTTAAAGATCCTTATCAATATATATATATATATATATATATATATATATATATATATATATATATATATATATGAATGATTTAGTGAATGAGCCACATTTCACTTCCTGATGATGGTGAATTAAACACCGAAACTTCATAGCTTTTGAATTACAATATGCTATTATTACAACAACAATAATAACACACACACACACACACACACACACACACACACACACACACACACACACACACGCACACACAGATATATATATATATATATATAGAGAGAGAGAGAGAGAGAGGATTAATGCAGAGAAGGTTACGTGAGGACAGCGTTATGATGTAATCACTGATCAGGGAAATTTTTTTGCTCGTCTTTACTGGCAAAAATCTGAACGATATAAGATACGCAGATGTCACAGTGATATTTTTAATCATTTCACCCCAAGCAAGGCATTCCACTGCCACTATTGCGCAGGAGGTTACATAGGGGAAGGTGATGAGAAAGAGTGGTTAAATATAGGAAATGTCAGAAGGAGGGTGATAGATGGGTAAGGATGTAGATAGGAAGAGTGTTTGAGAGAATGGATGCGTGTTAGTGTGTTAGGAGGTGTCTATTGACCTTACATTTAAACTCCTGGAGATTGTAGCTGTCGGGGAAGCAAGTATGTGAAAGGGAATTCCACAGGCAGGAGTGCGATAAAAGAAGCTGTTAGAGTAGAAATTGTGGTTACATTTTATCGGTTTTACAGTAAAAGGGTGGGACATAGTTGCTAATCTAGTATCTCGTGAAAATTCGTACCTAGGGGGCACCAGTGATTTAAGTTCATCGGAGCAGAAGCCGTGAAAGTATTTATAGAAGAGGCCCAGGGAAGCCATGTCACTCCGGTGAGAGAGTGACTGCAGGCGGTCTGCCAAGTCGTTATTGATCATACAGCAGATAAAGAAAAGAAACTACAAGGCCACCCATAAGAATTAGTTATGTAAAATGGAAAGAAAGAACTACAAGTAAACTACAAAAAAAAACTGAATTCATGGTAATTAGTAAAAAGACGTGCTGTCAATACGAACTACAAGTTGAAGATAGTTAAATCGAACAGGTGAAGAAATTTAAATACTAAAGGACTGAAAGTGGGATACAGTGATCTAAAGAGTTATTTGCATTCCCAAAGAAGCTTTCCAGAAGTTGAGTAGAGTATTAAGAGACAGAAAATTTCACTGTAAAGAGTATTGAATTGTTATGGGATGGCTGTCCTTTAATATTGCATCGAATGCTAGACAATATCATCAGAAATGGAGGAAAGACTTAAAGTAAGTGAAATGTGATTCTGTAGAAGGATGCTGAGGAGACCTTTGACGGAACACGCGGGCAACGACGAGGTTTTTGAGAAAATGGATACTAGAAGCAAAATGATCAGGAAAAGGTAGCTGAAATTTTTGGACCACATAATGAGGAAGTAGGGCTCAGAAAATCTGATGCTCACCAGACAGAAACAGGGGAAGAGATATAAGGGTAAACAACGCATGACATACTTGATGGTCATGAGCAGATGGATGGTGGAGTGGGGGATTAAGTGGGATAACAGTAGAAGAGTTATTAAAAGTGACAAGAGACATAAAAGAAGAAAAAGAAGTTGTGTCCCGTTTTTTTTTTATTATTATGACGCCTGGTGTAATTTGATATTTTTGTGGGACTGGTTTGCTGATGATTAATTGTTTTTGATTGCTTTTGTTGCGTTTATTTTTTTGTATGTTGTATTATTTACCGTTGGTTGATTTTCTTTTCAATTGTGAAAGTGTTTGATTTCTTTCTATTGCTTTTTAATGTACGCATGAATCGATGTCCACAAAATTAGTGATCGCAAAATTTAATTGATTCATTTAATTGATTCTTTGTTGGTTTGTTTTTGTCACTTTGGTTGACCTTTTTATTGTGTTAACTTGACCCTTTTCTTACCGTGTTGATATATATGACCCCTTAAAGGATTTCTTTTTTAAGTCATAGTTGTGTGTTTGTGATTTTGTGTGTATTTGTGTTTGTTGGCTTGATATGTGATTCTTTCCGTTTAGTGGTACTTATATTATGTTCTGTTTTTTGTTGTGATTGAGTGTTTTCATATTTATATTTATTTTTATTTATATGTGGTCAATGAAATCCGATCTACGAACTGAGTTCTTACAAAGAATACTTATTTTATTCAGACGAAACTATTCCAAAAAATATTGTCGGCATTAAATACCCATTGACTCTGATGTGCAGCAATCTGCACAAAAACAATAACACTCTAGATCTGTTTGGTGATGACATACATATATACCAAGACATATAACTAGGAAGAAGACCTATCAGATTATTCTTTTTCATTCTTTAAGGGTTATAAGCGCGAAGCCTCAGAAAGAAAAGAAAATCAAAATTAGTTACCCAACATCGAGAAGAAGCTGTGGTTTTAGAAAGATTTGCTTGTTGCCGGTGGCCTCAAATGGACCGCTTAATATTCGTCTACTATATTATTAAGATAAGTCATTATTCTGAGAATATTTTTGATTTTATTTCAAAGTTTAATTCTTTAGAGCAGTCACTGGTGCCCCAACAACAGGTGTTTACTCTTGCAACCAGACTGGCAACTGGGTCCAACCTATTCACAGTTAGATCAACCAAATGCAGACGACAATTCTACTCCTGCAGCTTATTTTCTCTCACTTCCCTCCTGGGGAACTTACTTCCATATTCTTACTTTGTAAAAAAGAGTTTTTTTTTCGAGAGTCAAATATATTGCTAGTAATCTTTTTTCTCCCAAAAATGTATTGATCATATTTACCTTAAGAATGTAATTCTATATTTTCGTAGTGCTTTGATTACAGTTTGGAGGTTAACTATTTGCTAATATCTGGAATCTTAACTAGATCAGGGTGGTCCAGGGAACAACAGCAGTTAAGAAAACGTTCCACGCGCCTCAAAACCTCTCGATTAGAGGCCTTGATGACGGACATAGTTGATCGTCATACCCAGGACGAACGAATCCGGAAAAAAGAAACATATTTCCTTATTTGCAATATTGAAGGCAAAAACGTCATTGCATATACAAGAAATGTTTCTGTAGCTCACAAGCACTTATAAATAATGTACATTAAAGTCGTGATTAGTTAATACCAACATTTTTTTAATCATCTCACCCCAAGCAAGGCATTCTACTGCCACTGTTGCGCATGGGGTTACATAGGTAAAAGTTATGAGAAAGAGGGGTTAGTTATAGGAAATGTCAGGAGGAGGGTAATAGACAGATAAAAATACCGAGGATGGGGGTAAAGTCGATGAAAAAAGAGCTTGAGAGAATGGATGCGAGTTAGTGTGATAGGAGATGTCTGTTGACCTTTCATTTAAATTCTTGGAGATTGTAGCTGAAGGGGAAGCAAATATATTGAAGGGTATTCTACAGTGGGGAAGTGCGTGAAAAGAAGCTGTTAGAGTAGAAATTACGGTTGCATTTTATCGGTTTCACTGTAAAAGGTTGGGTCTAGTTGCTAAATTGTAGCTCGTGTAAATTTATACCTAGGGGGCACTTGCTTAGCAAATTTGATTTAAAAACTGAAAGAATCAAAATAGTTCCATTTAAAAAGAACAGTAAAAAGGTCGTTGAAAACATTACGGAATCTTAGCTAGAAATCTATAACAGATTCCATGTTTAGTGGAACGAGCAAAATGGCGGCGAAATATGAATTTCAACTTGATGACTGCAATTAAGGAAACAAAAGCAATACCCTGGCAAACAAACGTAAATGGCAACAAGAAGGAATGAAAAGTCAAAGGCAATGTTAGAGCTGATAAAAAAAATGATGAGAAATATGGTTGTAAATACTAAAAAAGATAAAACCGAAAACGAAGAATTAAGTTAATGAAATAAAACGCGACCAAAAAATCAAATCGATATATCTGTAAAGCGCAGTAGAAATTATAACTGATTTTCGTGTAATACTGGTTGGGATGTGCGTTGTGGTACAGTGGATATCGGCTCGGAACGAGAAACCGGGGAACCGAGTTCGAATTCCAGCTGAATCCATTACGCGCAAATACCCTTGGGAAAGGTATTAATCCGTCTCTTCCTTCCAGTTATGGGTTAAATAGCAGGACAGATTGGGTTCTATAGCCTTGGTCGGCAACCAGTCTACCGCAGAAAGCAATGGCAAATGACTGAATATAATAGTTGAAAACAATTAAAACTTCTACTGGGCATAAAGTGGGGGATCTGTTTTCTATTGTTATGAAGTAATAAACTGATCCCCCACTAAATACTAGCCAGCTAGTCTACCACAGAAAGCAATGGCAACCTACTGCGACTGGGATAATCTTCTGCCCACTCAGTCATGTCTCTTTCGAGACATGATCGCCCAAGCGTGTATCACGTATGGCACCTAAACTGACTGACTGGTTGGGAATAACTGTTGTATATTCCGGGTGAGAAATCACACAAAATAATAAAATAACAAAAACAGATATGGAGATACAAAATGTAAGTTATATTGAACAAGATATACAAACTGGAACACAGGTTAGTCAATTCAGGAATACTATTAGTAGAAATAATTATATACAGTCTTGAAGTGAAATAGTATGTCCGAGGAATGAGTCTATATCCAACAACTCTAACTCTGCACTAACTTACTGACTAACGAAGTTATACCACTCTACAACTGCTTTGTAACTACTACAACCACGAGTGCCGTTCTCTGTATAGGTAGGATTATATGTACACATAAGGCGAGTCCATTCTTATGTGCAAATAGAGGGACCCCCAACAACAGCAAAGATGAAAAACATGCTTAATTGTAATGCAACATCAATTGTCTTTATATGTTAGGGTATTTGGAAAATAACCCCTTTTTTTCAAAGAAATTATATTCAAATATTTATGAGATGAATTAATCACGACAATTCTACGTTTGCAGCCCAATCAGAACTTTTGATTCCAAGTTCAAAGAAATATGGGAAAACATTTGAACGACTGTTTTAATTTCATTGTCTCTGAATGTTCTGCCACTTCCAGCAATAGAAACAGATTAGTCATACTAAATATGGTGAAAGAAGCTGAGTAGAGTATTAAGAGACAAGAAAATTTTGCTAGAAACAAAGAAAAAAGTACTGGAAGTCAGTTCCTCAATATGGCTGTGAATGCTAGACAATCTCATCAAAGATGAAGAAAATACTTGAATTAACTTAAATGTGGTTCTATAGAGGGACGCTACGGATACCATGGATCGATGAGGTTTTGGAAAGGATGAAAACGAAAAGGAAATTAATACTGAGCGTCAGGAAATAACAATTAAATTACCTGGGACATGCGATGAGGAAGGAGGGCTTGGGTAACCTGATACTAAGAGTCCAGACAGAGGGAAAAAGAGACTGGGAAGCAGTGGATAACCTATTTGAAGGGTCTGAGTAGGTGGATGACATAACGGGTGTTGCGTGGTTTAACAGAAGAAAGTGTGCTAAGAGCCACCAGGGATAGGGAGACGTGGGAAGTCATGATCGCTTACATCTTGAAAGGACAAGGCACATAAAAGAAGATAGGATGTATAACAATGTTCCCAAGTAATGATCTGTTTTCATCGATTGTTTTATTTCACAGAGTGTGCTCTTGCCATGCTGAAGCATAACCTCTTTTTCTCATTACGAGAGTTTCAACGTTATGCTTCATTTAACCAATCAAGTTGCTGGGCAATAAACATCTCCGGAGATAATTCTTCGATGTTTCATCAGGTTATAATCGACAACGACTTTTATATTTAACTAGACACAAAAAACGACTATTGCCAATAGAGTCTTGACAAATTAAAGTTATTTCACCGATTTAGTATCGATGTAGTAAATTACTTTATGTTACAAGAAACAATAAAAGCATTTACAACATTCATCCAATCACTTTTCTCTTAGGCATTTACATATGATGAACTTCTTAACAAACAGCAAAACCTATTACCTATTCTATTTGCCGTTATTCAGTAATAAACAATCTTTCAATATCATATCAATCTATCTTTAAAGTATAGTAAAAAGAAACTTTAACATCAATAAAAGAGGTAAAATAAACAATAAAAAAAACGAAAACAACAAACTACTTTGTTTCAACAAGCTTACCTGTAAAAAGGCATTTGACTTGGCAGAACACTCGGCAGTCTTTAATTCAAGCACAACCAAAGTTTTGAGGAAACGTATACAACATTATTTAAGACAAATATGATAACACTATTTCATTAATTTGTTTCCAATAAAGCAATAATTCCGCTTTGTTCCATTAGCTCGTAATGGACAACGACTTTCATATTCCACCGGACACAAAACAAGCGTTACTGTTGATAGCGTCTTAACCTAGTACAAATGAATATTAACCCACCGCTTCACTCTTAATATAGTAATTTTACTTGATAGAAAATTAATCAATAAAGGCCTTTTAACATTTGTCCAACCCCATTTCTATTCGGTATATGAAAATTATAAAAACTTTCAAAAATAGCCTAGATGAAGCCTGCCACACAAATTAGTTGCTCAACACTAAACACTCTATCAATTTATAGAACATGTAAAACACATGCAAAACCATAAAATTAATAAAAAAGATAAAACAATAAAAAGCCATACATAGTAACAATATGCTTCCTTTTGGTATCGTTGGTTGTGAAAAGACATTAGACTCAGCAGAACACTCGGCAATCTTTAATTCAATACGCGATCAGTTTTAGCGAAAGCTATAAAAACATATATGATAAAAGCAGTTTCTTGACGTGTTCCACTAGCTCGTAATAGACGACATCTTTCATATTTCACTACGCACACAATAGGCACTTATGTAGATGGATATAACTCTAATAACAAACACGAGGACCGATGGAAAATATGAAGAATATGGTCGTAAATACTAAATGAGAAGTAATCGAAAATGTCGAGTTATAGTAATAGAGTCAAATGAAACCTGAAAACAACGTGGAAGGATTTTAGGAATCACAAAAGTTACAATTGACCATGAGATGATAACCACTGGAAAAACAAAACAAAAAAAAATTATCGAATGTTATGCACTACAAGTCAACCATCCATCCGTGCATGGAGTACTGCTGTCATTTATGGTCAGGTGCCCCTGCCGTTCTCCTCAGTGTTCTTGACAAGCTCCAAAGGAGAGTCTGTAATGTGATAGGTACTGATCTGGCGACTCGACTGCAGCCACTTCCACATCGTCGAAATGTGGCCTCCTTTTGTCTCTTCTATAAATACTTTCATGGCTTCTGCTCGGATGAGCTTAAGTCACTGATGCCTCCTCAACAGGTGTTTACCCGTGCAACCAGACTGGCAACTGGGTCCCACCCATTCACAGTCAGGTTAGCCAAATGCAGATGACAATTCTACTCCTGCAGCTTCCTCTCTCGCACTTCCCGCCTGTGGAACTCACTCCCGTATTCTTGCTTTCCTGACGGCTACGACCTCCAGAAATTTAAAAGCAAAGTTAATACTCACCTACTAACCACTGGTCTCTAGCTCTCTCCCCTCCCCTGTATAATCTTCACTTTCTCTCCACCCAGGTATCTGTCATTGCACCTGCTTTCTCAGCTTTCTATTGTTCCTTTCTAACTAGCTTTTACTCCTCACTCTTTTCTAATTAATCTTTCTACATTTATGTAACCCCCTGCACATCAGTGGCTTTTCTGCCTTGCTCGGGGTGAAATGATTAAAAAAAAAACTATTAATTTTTCCATATTGCAGTGAAGACTGAACAATAACCTCACATATATATGTTCTTATTGTTAAACAACACTGAGAACTGTACCATTACACGCGTATACACCCCCCCCCATATATATATATATATATATATATATATATACACAAAAATTTAAAGTGAGCCAAAACCTACCGCGGTTTCACACTACGGATCGTCAGGGCAAAGTAGTGTGAAACCGCGGTAGGTTTTGGCTCACTTTAGATTTTTGTGTGTCTTTGCTCTACTTTTGCATATCTTCTTTTGTACTTTGTATCGAGAACTTTTTCTTGTGGTTGGTTCCGTTTGGTTTTTCTTCTTTACTGCGGAGTATTGAATGTTTTGTTCTTGTTCCGCGGATTTCTTTTTTTTCTACCCATTTATCCGACGCCTTAGTGCACCGGATTGTAACGGAATTAGGTTCTGTTTGTTAGTGGTTTTTTTGAAGGTTTATTTTAGTATAAATTTACGGCCTACATACTTACAGAGTCTATTTAGTTATTTTATATATATATATATATATATATATATATATATATATATATATATATATATAAGCATGTGGTGTAGATATAGAAGAATCCAAAGGTGTGTCCTGTACATATGTAATATAACAATCTGGCCCCACCCGAGGAAGGCTGATGCAAGCGGGGGCGTTTCCGGTCGTTGAAAGGAACGGATGTTTGTTTGACCTTATTTCCGGCAGTAGCGGAAATGGCTACAGAGACAAACAGAACAGGTGTCTCTGAGAATTACGTGGGCGTGCGTGGGCGAGGCAAAACCGGAAGAAAAAGTCCCGATTCTGGAGATTATAAAAAGACCTCGGCGCACGGATTCGCCAGTAGAGTAGTAGAGTAGCAGTAGAGAGGAGCGACAGAGATCGGCCGGTGAAGAGAGACACAACAGATACGACGACACTCCCGTCAACCCATTAGAGGCGCGCTCTCTCAATTCTCTGTCCCCTATGCTACACGGTTCATCGTCATTAATAAAAATATAACTTATATTTTTATATATATGCGTGTTTGTTGTTTGTCGATATACAACACATAAAGTGGTAGGATAACTCTCTATGAGAGCTCTAAATATATATGTATATGAATCCATATAGAGCAAGTACAAGAGAAACTTAAGGCTGACACGTTATTTCATGGTAAATCGGAAGTATGGGCCCATTTCAAGCGTTCATAATTGATGTTATTAAGTGTAGGATTTCTCTTTCTTTTTTTTAGTAATTCTTCCAATACTTTAAAGCTTCTTTAGCATTTGGATTATGCTATTATACATGTATTGTTAACAAGTATGTCACAGAAAGGTCCTGATAGAATTCTAAGTCTGTGTTCAAATGAGATCGGATCGAACTGTTGTTGGAAAGGTGCAATATCTTCTTCTCAGTTTTGTAGTGGTGTGGTCATAGTAATTGTTTACAAATTTGGTTTGTTTCGGAACACATTTCTTTAAAACTGGTTCTCTGCAGTTTAAATTTTGCTGGTGAATTATCTTTATTGACGATGATATTGACAGTTGTGAAATTTTTGTAATAGAAAATTTATTTAATTTTCTTGTTTAAGTTAGTCGGTGTTGTACAATTTCGAATTGTGTTGCGAAATGAAGATTTGTCCTCTTTGTAATTACTGTGCATTTGATTTTTCTAGAAAATATTAATGTTATTGTTTTTATCCGCGTGGTTGCATTGCCGTTGGTTAGGTTACGAAGAAAAAGTTTGATATGCTAGTCAAGTAAATAATTTTGAAAGCCGTTGTTAACAAGCGTTTGTTTCAAATTGTGGAGTTTTTTTGATCAGAAAATCGGTCGAGAAGATGAAATCTCGTACATCATTGCGAGGAAACTTTTATAACACTAATTTTTTATTTAATAGGGCATGGATTATAAAATTAAGATGGCAAAGATTTTTGTTATATATTTTTAATATATTCCACAAGAACATCCAAGAGTGGATTTTTTTTTTTTATCTACGCACTTAAGTTAAAAACCGAATTTTTTCAAAAGTTTTGTTGTAAGCTAAAACTTAAACAAGAAAAAGTTGTATTTTTAACAAGAATGTTATGCTGGAAATACTCTGTTTTTTTAATGCATTGGTGGTATTATTTTTATGTATTACCAGAATTTTTTTCTAATGTATAGCTGGTAATATTTTTAATGTCACAATGGTATTATTAATATAATGTTTTAAAATAATTTCATCCTGTTATTATCACAGTTTGGAGGTTAACACTTTGATCATAGTTAGGTCCCTGGTAAGTGCTACCACCCCGGATCAGGGTAGATCTAAAAGCAACAGCAATTAAGAGGTGGTTCCACGCTACTCAATTCCCCCTGATCTTGCTGCTGGATGTAGTTTATCGTCATACCGAGGATGGTCTATATCACTGAAATCTGACTTACGCAGAGTTCATTTGAAATGCTAATCTAAACAATCGGATAAGTTTTTTATTCCATTTTTGTCAGCTCTTCCCACCGATTCGAATTTTTAAAAACTTTCTCGCAATACTTTTAAGCTATTTTCAGATTTTAAGATAAAATATTTTGATTATAACGCGTGTTATTAGTGGCGAAACTTTTTAAAAATCTTTTTGTTGCCTTTTCTGTTGAAATGCCGTAGACAAATTGAGAAATCTTGTAAGAAATAATAATCAAATATGTGTAATAAATAGAAAAACGTTTTCTTCAAAAGAACTTGAAAAATTACAAATGTCAAACATTCAATAATGACATGCTTTACTGCAACTTGGGTTGACGGAAAGAATTTAGAGTTGTCGTAAAATCTCGCATTTTAAATAGGAAATCTTATCGATTTTATCGTTGCGAATTTGATGGAATTGGTAGGCGGTTACTTTTTTGCACGAGAGAAGACATTATTTTAATTTGAAAAACAAAAACGACCACGATCTCTCGTAAATCACAACCTTGGCAGGAAAAAAAATATTACGGCCGAAATAAATTTACTGCTCCCTTAAATAACAAAAGCAAGTCATTGGAAATAAAAATTTATATGTTTTATTAGAAATGCTTTGTATATTGTGTTGGAACATAAGTTCGTAGCTTTTTTTCAGTAGGAGAGTGGGAACGTGTTCTTTGTTTCTCACGTCACTAAGATTTATGGCATTTTTTTTTTGTGTCGTTTCTTTTCTGCAGGTTAATGATCATGGACTTCCTCTTACACTTACAGTACTGTGCAAAAGTATTAGGACAAGAACTATTTTATCTTTTATGAGGCATCAAAATAAAGTTTAACATCACCCCTGTCCTAACATATTTGCACACTACCGGCAGTGTGCAAAAGTATTAGGACTTAGGTGAGTTTCCTAAAAACCTCACTGAAATTCAAATACAAGGTGAAAAGCCAAGTAAATTGCTAATAAATATTGATTATTTAAACTAGCTGTAAAAGAAATGTATTAAAAATAAGTTATATTTAATTTTTCCTATTTTTTGTTAAACAAGTGATTTTAAAACTATTCATTATTCTATTATCCTTGGATATGACTGACCTGTTTCTTATTTCCTTCTCTCGAATTGATAAATCTAATGTTACTTCGCAAGACACACTTTGGGAACAAATACAAGCTGCTTGGCAGGAGATACCATTAGATACATTAAAGAAGCTTGTGATGCCAATGCCGTACAGAATGAAAGCTGTGATCAAAACAAAAAGCTATTATACTAAATTTTAAATTTACTTTGTAAAAAGTATTTTTTTCTTGTTAAAGTATTTGTTGAGTAAATCAAATAAAATGACTTTAACTAAATTGTTTATTTTCCGTCACTATGACTCATAAAAGATAAAATAGTTCATGTCCTAATACTTTTGCACAGTAATGTATACCTTATCGCTCTTAACACTTTTCCTCTCCCAATACCTACATCGTCATCCACTTGCTCAAGCCCATCAAGTATAGCCCGCATTGCTTTCCTGTCACTCCTTCCCTCTATCCGTCTTATGAGTATTAGATTCTCTATGCCCTCCTTCCCTATTACGCGTCCCCCAAAATTAGTGTCTTGCCGATTGTCATGGTGACATCACCCATTACAACGGACTGAACTCTTCCTACAACTACATATACATCCCCTCACAAGAGGTGGCAGTGTGTGAGAGATCCGCAGGAGTTCAGCATAAGCAGATCAGTGGAGAGCGATAGGCAGAGATAGCCAAGACTGCTACCGTACGACTCTTGTGAGTTCCAGTTATAGTATTACTACCTAACACGTATTTATTCGTTCTACTAACAGAGTTCCACGTATTAGTATTTTACTGTGTTTAATATATATATCTTTATTTCCTATGTTGGTGTTTGTATTATTTCTGGCTGAACACTTAGCCGGGTCCACGGCACTGATGTTAAGTATAAGTTTCTTTGTCGTTTTCATCCTCACAAAGCCTTATCGTTGCTTACATGTTCAGTCCTTGTTATCCTCAGCATCCTTCTGTAGAACCACATTTCTTTCGTTTCGATTAACTCCAGAAAAGTGACATTTCAATGCGCCTTTCTATACGTATGTGGATTCTGAATATGGTTTTAATCATTTCACCCCAACTAAGGCAACATAATTGGTTACACGCAAGGATACATTGTGGTGCAGTGGTTATCGGCTCGGAATAAGAAATCAGAGATCTGAGTTCGAATTCCATTTGAATTCGTTGCATTCCATTATGCACGAATACCATAAGGAAAGGCATGAATCCATCACTTCTGACTCCAGCTATGTAATAAATAGCAGGACAGACTGGCTTCTATACCCTTTGTTTGTTTACTGCAGGAAGTAATGGTAACCGACTGCGGGAAAATCTTCTGCATGGTCAGTCATGGATCGAAAGAGACATGATGGCCTAAATGTGTATCCCGTATAGCACTTAATTTATTAACAATTCTAACCTTGGTTGCTATATTGACGTTTTGGCCGTTGTACGCTCCAACCTTCTTTTGTATAATGATACTCACCCTTTGTCGCTCAAGGTAGAGAGTAAAGAAGATATTGATTGACATTTGACTCGAAGAATTTAATAGTGTAGGGATCGGGGAGCGATTTGGTTCTACATATTTGGTTGTCTACCAACCTACTTCAGAAAGAAAGTGCAAGGTATTGGGGAAAAAAATCTGCCGAGTCAGGCATGGATCAAAGGAGGCATGATGGCCCAAGCGTGTATCACGTATGGCACTAAACTTACTGTTCTCATCTTGGTTACCATATTGATGACGTTTAATTCGTTGTATATTCATATATTATTTTTATATAATAATGTTCACCTGTAAAAAGCCCCAAAACGCTCAAGGTAGAAGGTATAGAAGTTAACAATTGAACTTTGACACGGACAAGTTAATAGCGCAGGTTTGGGTTCTACAACTTCAGAAAGAAAGCGCAGAAAAACTTTGCCTAGTCAGTCATGGATCGAAAGAGATATATCGTGTATGGCACTTAACTAACTCACTGACTGTCTGACTGACCGACTGACTGACTGAGTGTGAAAGAATATAAGAAAAACATGGTTAAGGAGCAATAACAATAAAAGAACAGCATTTGATCTACATTAACGACCCCCCCCGCCCGATGTAATAAGATCCCAAGTAGACATATACGCTGACGACACCACCATTTACTCTCGCCTAGATAAAAAAATCTGCCGGGTTAGACAAAGTGAACCTCGCTGTCGATCTTGAGAAGGACCTCCAATCCGTGGTTGACTGGGGTAAGAAATGGCTCGTAATTTTAATACTTCCATTTTAATACGATTCTGCTATCTATTAACCATCATAGACGATTGCTCCTACCTCCCCTCAGCATGGATCATGCTAGCCTCCCTGACAGAAAATACTACGCCTCCTTGGCCTAACGCTCTCAGAGGGCCTCAAGCAGAATGTGTGTATCGAATCCATAGCTAAATCAGCTGCTAAGAGGCAGGAAGTTTTTCCCGTCTGAATCCATCCTGCACATATATAAATCTACCACCTACCCGTGTATTGAATACTGCTGCCACAGCTGGTCAGGTGCCCCTGCTATTCACCTCGGGGTTCTTGACAAAATCCAAGGGAGAATCTGTAATGTGATCGATACCGACATTGCAGCTCAGCTGCAGTCGCTCTCTCACCGGCGTGACGTGGCTTCAAATACTTTCACCGCTTCTGCTCCAATGAAATTAGCTCACTGATGCCCTCTATGTATGAATTTACACGAGCTACTAGACTAGCAACAAGGTCCTACCGTTTTACAGAGAAACCGATAAAATGTAACCACAATTTCTACTCTAACAGCTTCTTTTCTCGCACTTCCCGCTTATGGAATTCCCTTCCATATACTTGCTTCCCCGACAGCGACAATCTCCAGGAATTTAAATGTAAGGTCAATAGACATCTCCTATCTCATTAATTAGCATCCATTCTCTCAAGCACTTTTCTCCGTCTACTCCACCCCCATTACACCGGTATTTGCGTCCGTCTATTACCCTCCTCCTGACATTTCCTATAACTAACCCCTTTTTATTATCACTTTCCCTATGTATCCCCTGCGCAACAGTGGCAGTAAAATGCCTTGCTTGGGATGAAATGATTAAAAAAAAGATTTAAGCGGACATATTAACGATTTATGTTTTGGAAGACGTACTTACAAATTATAACACTATTCATTTAACAATGATTAGAGCCTTACAGCTGATCTCTCCTCTGAATGAAATTTACCAGTTTAATAGGGTAAAACTGACCTATAAATTTCAATACTCCAAAACCAAGCTAGTAAGATTTCATCACCTTGAGGTTTCTCCTATCACAACGAACGGTTTCACTCTCAAAGTGGTGTCATGCTTAGAATGTCTATGTGATTTCAAGTTCACAGGCGAAACTCACACTTGTAGAACTCTTTTCGAGTTCCATGTGTTCCGCACATTTTTGTTTTAGTGGATGCTCGTATTTAAGTAGATTCTCCGTTTGTTTATTATATATCTTTATTCAATTTCGTCTACCGGCCTAGGTATTGGAGAGATCTTATTAGAGATTAAAGAGCTCATATCTTTTTCCCTTGTGGTTTTTCTATAAATACGTTCATGGTAATTGTTCAGATGAGCTCTTCGCTTTATGACTTTAAGCACGGTACTAGACTGGTAGGTTGTGCGTTGTGGTGCATTGGATATAGACTCGGAACGAAAAATCGAGGAGCCAAGTTCAAAACCAAGTTCAATTCCTTGCATCCACTTACGCACATATACCCTTCTCTTCCCTCCAGTTATGGGTTAAATAATAAGACAGATTGGGTTTTATAGCCTTGGATGGCAGCTAGTCTACTGCAGAAAGCAATGGCAATCTACAGCGGGATAAAACTTCTGTCCATTCAGTCATGTTTCGCAAGATACATGATCGCCAAAAGCGAGCATGCCAAATACAGGTGTGAGGTACAAAAATTTAAATAACTGGTAAGTGTTCTAACAGAATTCGGAAAATGAAACACAGAGATCCGAAAGCGAATTGGCATGGCAAAGGAAGCATTCCAGAAGTTAAGTAAAGTATTAAGAAACAAGAAAATTTCGCTAGAAACAAAGAAGAGGGTACTGCGTTGCTATGTGATGTCAGTTCTTCAATTTGGCAGTGAATGGTGGACAATATCATCGAAGATGAAGGAAAAACTTGAAGCAGCTGAAATGTGATACTACAGAAGGATGCTGCGAATTTTATGGATCGAGCATGTGAGCAATGAAGAGGTTTTGGAAAGGGTGGAAACGAAAAGGAAATTATTACTGAGCATCAGGAAGAGGCAGCTGAAGTTCCTGGGACATGCTATGACGAAGAAGAGCTTGGAAAACCTGATACTAACAGGCCAGATATAGGGAATAAGAGACAGGGGAAAGCAGCGGATAACATATTTGAAAGACCTGATCAGGTGGATGACGGAATGAGGGTTGCGTGGAGTAACAGGAGAAAGCGTGCTAAGAGCCACCAGGGATAGGAAGACGTGGAAAGACATGGTCGCCTACGTCCTGAAAGGACAGGGCTCATAGAAGAAGAAGACCAGCTACTGGCCTAGCTCTTCTGTAGTACGCAAGCTCATCACAGCTTTCTAAAAATAAATCCGTTCTGAACATAATATTCCAGCAGATTATTTAAAATCCAGCATGGCTACTTGTTTTTATCATTTCACCCCAAGTAAATCGGTCTTGGGCAGGACGGTAAAGTACATCCGGCAGCAAGGTCTCTGATTGGGAGGTTGTGAGGAGCAGGGAACTACCTCTTAACTGTTGTTGTTCCCAGGTCCACCCTAACCCAAAGTGATAGCACCTGTTAGGGTTCCAGCTATGGGCAAATAGTTAACTCCCAAACTGAGGTCAAAACACTATGAAAGTATAAAAATAAACTTTTATAGAAACATATACATAAAAATAGACTTTTATAGAGAAATATATATTTTAAAAGAAAAATATTAACAACAATACATTTCTGAAGAAATAATTATTACCATATACATTTTTGAAGGAAAAAAATTATTCTCAGCAAAACATTTTTGAATACAAAAGTAGAAGAAATTTCTAGTTTTCTATAATAAAAAAGAAGGAAAACAAAAACTTTTCATTAAAATCTGACTAAATCAACCTTCTCACTATAACGGAACATTAAAAAAAAAACTTAAAATCCCCATCTTTTTTGGCATTAAATAACCCACAGAGGTTGATATGCTATTAAACAAAATTCAAACTCAAACCCAAGTAAATCAATGAAGTTATTATGACACAAGAATTTTGCTAAGTGTGAGAGAATATAAGATAAAACTTCTCTTAAGGAGAATGGATTATAAAATAATAAGAATTATGATGGCAGAAGACAATGCATTTAAACTTTTGAAGATCAAAGTTGATTAGAAAGCAAGAAGCTGGAAGAAACTTCCAAAAGCGAGAAGGTCGATAGACGAAACTGTCAGCATAGAATATACGGCTCAATTTAATTTTAAACCAGATCAGATGCGGCAGCAATATTCAAAGTAAGGACGAATGACAGGCTTATAAAAATAGAATCTGACAGGAAAAGTTGTCAAGCACGACATAGTGAATCAGTTTTCTTACCTGTATATTTAGCAATTGATTCAATATACTCGTTCCGGTTCATGTCAACCAAAAAGAGACAATAAATTCTTCTACGGGAGGTTAGCATCAGCCATATTAAAAACGGTTCTCTCAAATGATTAAAACAAAGTAGATAAGCTTTTGAAGCTTAAGAATTTGCAAGTCACATTTTGCCCCATTTAACAACTGATTGTAGATCATTTTTAGATAAGGTAGTAAACAGTTGTGTCATCAGCAGAAATATTGAGTTGAGGTTGATAAATTATGATAGAAAGTTCCTTTACGAAAGTTACAAGTAGCGTCGGTCCAGGGATAGATCCTTTTGGAACACCTGCATTTATACAAAAAGATTTTTTCTCAGAGAAAATTTTATACCACGAACTCATATACAAAATTATATACATATATTTACACGTGTCCCATACCGAGAAAATATAACATAAATATAAGACAACAAGCAATGTGAAAAATGTCTTCGAAAATGTATGTCACACTTTGCGTCGTCTATTTAAACATATCACAGAGAGTTAAATTTCTGTGCTTTCTTGACTTCGACATCTTCAATTTCTAGCTTGCATTTTGCGTTTCACGCTTGATAATCACCCGACATTCTGTCTATCTACAACTGATGGTTTTTCTTCAGTTATTTTTCTATGCTCAGTCCCAGCATATATCAACAATTTTAGTGTCTATTTTATTACCTATCCATTTAATACATGATTGTCATATCTGCTTACTTACTTCACGAGCACATTATCTGTCTAAACCTATCTAACATCTCAGCTTGTCCCCAGCTCAGAGGAAAAATAAAATAAAATTCATTAAACCGACGCTAATGCAATTTTCTTTTAAGATCCGTTTCACTTTAGGCCGTGGTCGATCATAGCACTACCAAACTTCCGGTCTTTTGTATCTCTGAAAAATATTCGTCACTTTTGTCCTCCTTCTTTATATTCTGTGTCCCCTCAGGACGTAGGCGATCATGGTCCTGCACAGTTTCATGCCCTTTGAAGCTTTTAATAAACGTTGCTTTTTTCTTATTTCTCCTAAACCCTGTGGCACCATCCATTTACATAAGTATGTTATGCGCTCTGAAATCCATTTACAAAAACGCCTTAAGTAAGTGACTCAATGTTTCCATCCAGTAGTTGTCGAATTCTCCAAATATTTACATTATCCTTCGAAATTTCGAATGTTAATTCTAAGGAAAGTGTCCGAGCAGATGGATATAAAAAAAAAAAAACTTACTGGGTTTCCGCCATCTTTTTCTGTCTAATTTTGTACTATAAAAGCCTAAGTTTGTCAATTATAGATGGCAAAAAAACATTTTCATATATAATATCAACTGTCTCACAGTTGCAAGTGTATTCGATTATATATTTTTTATTCGTCATCTCCGACTTTCAGGTGCAAAAATTTACCATTATGTACATGCATAGTAAATATTCAAGAGTATGATAAAACTACTTGGTAAAAGTTTGTTACTGGTTCGTAAACTGATTTCTAATGTAATAAAAATACCAAAAGGAGGTAACCGATAATAAAGTTATACGACGACTACATTAAAGAAAGTCTGTATTAAAGAACACTTGAAAGTAATTTGACCATTGAAAATTATATATATATAATTTAGTTTTATGGTCAAGGTTAGGCTTAGCTTTGTCAGTGTTGATAAAATAATGAAGCAATTTTTATTCAAAATTATAAAATCTAAAATAATATATACCACAAGCAAATAATAAAAATTCAGCGAATATTGCTATCGATCTTGGTCTTCCCTTATCAACTTCGGTGATCGAGCGAGAACCGGTTTATTCAATGTGATATGGCCGTAAGCCGGTTGCATATGTAGAAATACCTTCTAAGTACTCAAGTTCCTATATCGGCCACTAAATATTTTGATCGCTCGACATTTTCTGTTCAGTTCCTCATTGTCCACCCAAAAGCTGAAATCGCCTACCGGCGGGCGATATCACCTAGGTTAGAAACCGGCTTAGCTTGAAAGAGAATGGGTTTTTCTAAGGACAAAAACTTTATTCTCTGAAAATACTGATCACAGTTGTGAGCGTGTCACGTATGGCAATTCACAAACTAATACTGATTAACAATTTGAATATTAATGTCAGTCAGTCAGTTAAGTGCCATACGTGATACACGCTTTGGGCGATCATGTCTCGAAAAAGACATGACTGACTGGGCATAAGATTATCCGACAGTAGGTCTTCATTGTTTTCTGAGGTAGACTGGTTGCCAGTCAAGGCTATAGAACACAATCTGTCATACTATTTAAACCATAACTGGAGGGAAGAGGCGAACTGATACCTTTTCCAAGGGTATTTGTGCGTAAGTGGATACAAGGAATTCGAACTCGGCAACCCAATTTGTCGTTTCGAGTCGAAAAATTGGGAAGGCACTCTATAAGAATAATATTACTAGTATGCTCATATATACCATAATAGTAATACATGCTGTAATCAGTCCGTCAGTTAAGTACCATACGTGATAGAAGTTTGATAGAAGCTCTTTTGAGACGTAACTGACTGGGCAAAAGATCATCCCGCAGTAGGTTGTCATGGCTTTCTGCAGTAGACTGGTTGCCAGCCAAGGCTATAGAACCCAATCTGTCTTGCTATTTAACCCATAACTGGAGGAAAGAGATGGATTAATACCTTTCCTAAGGGTATTTGTGCGTAAGTGGATGTAAGGAATTCAACTGGAATTCGGCTTCCCGATTTGTCGTTCCGAGTCGATATCCACTGCTCCACAACGCATATCCACGAATAATAATGATACTTCTCAAAACTATAAAAATACTAAAATATATTATGTTTATATATTACTTAGAATTGTGACTCAGTTATTCTCTTTTAGTCTTTTGTTTTATTTTCTCCAGCTCCTTTGCATATCTACTTTTAATACACGGTGTCCATAAAGTTCGTGTGCATTAAAAAAAAATTATAACTTTATTTGTATTTGTGATAGAAATAATTTGTAATAAGGATGAGAAAGAAGTAAATCTATTTTTTTAATGTTTTATTGAAATGTTATTGAAGTCTCCACATGTCCTCCATCATTAGCAATTCAAAAGGTAAAACGATTTTGCAGTTCACGGAAAGCAATTGCCAAATGATTTACAGTAACGCCTGAAATCACATTAGTTATTTTGGCCTTCAAATCTTCTAATGAACTAGTTTTAGTTGCATACACAATTGTTTTTATATGTCCCCAAAAAACTCTAATGGAGTCAAATCTGGCGAACGTGGAGGCCAAATAAAATGGTTCACCCCTTTCGATCCATCTGTTTAATTATCAAAAAATCGTTTGAAAATTTTGTGGTAAAGAATTATTCAATAGCGAACACCTACCTCCAGCCAGGGTAACATCTCTCGAATCCCTGGATCACGCTTTCATGTGCTTCCGTCTCTCACTTCTAAGATCGATTAGCTATCTCTTCTTCCTCTACCACCCCCTCCACCTCTAACTGTTCGTTCACTCTTTTCTTTTTTTATTTTGTTCAATTGGAATAAATAGGCTAAACTATCGCCCGGTTCACACTCCACCCACGTCTATTGAACAGGTGAGGAGGCTCATCCCTTGTTCCCTGTTTAGGATGTTGTTTCCGGCTTTCTCTTCTAATCTTTTCACTCTTTCCTTTTTTTTTTCAATTGGAATAGATAGACTAAACTATCGCCCGGTTCATACTACACCCACGTCTATTGAACAGGTGAAGAGGCTCATCCCTTGTTCCCTGCTTCGGATGTGGCTTCCAGCTTTCTCTTCCAATCTTTTCACTCTTTTCTTTTCTTTTTTTTCAATTGGAGTAGATAGACTAAACTATCGCCCGGTTCATACTCCACCCATCTCTATTGAACAGGTGAAGAGGCTCATCCCTTGTTCCCTGTTTAGGATGTTGTTTTCGGCTTTCTCTCTTCCAATCTTTTCACTCTTCTCTTTTTTATTTTTTCCAATTGGAGTAGATAGACTAAACTATCGCCCGGTTCATACTCCATCCACGTTTATTGAACAAGTGCAGAGGTTCATCCCTTGTTCCCTGTCTAGGATGTGGTTTCCGGCTTTCTCTTTTCCAATCTTTTCTCTCTTACGTAGCCCCCTGCACATCAGTGGAGTTACCGCCTTGCTCGGGGTGATATGATTAAAAAATAAAACTATACTTAAAACTAGGTACCTTAAAGTTTCTAACATATTTTACAGATTATTTCTATCACAAGTAGAAATAAAATTATAAATTTTTTAAAGTGCACCCGGTCTTTATGGACACCCTGTAATTTTCGGATAACATAAGTTGAAACACATTTTAATACTCGAATTCCTATATCGGCCACCTCAATTTTTTATCGCTCACAATTTATTGTTCAGTTGCTCATTGCCCACCCAACAGTTGACATCGTCCACCGGCGGATGATATCGTCACGCAACCGTGGATTAGACTTAAAAAGAATAAGAGTCTGTGGATAGCCAGTATCAGCATCTTCATGAAAAATGTGGTACTTGACAAAGATGAAACGGGAAAAAAATTTATGTTGAATTCGTAAAATCACTATTTAAGGAAACTTAAACATACAAATCAATGGAAAAAGTTGAATTATTAAGGTTGCCTATCGCAACGTCCAGGGATGTGCGTTGTGGTACAATGGATATCGACTCGGAACGAGAAATCGGGGAGCCGAGTTCGAATTCCAGTTGAATCCATTGTATTCACTTACGCGCAAATACCCTTGGGAAAGGTATTAATCCGTCTCTTCCTTCCAGTTATGGGTTAAATAGCAGGACAGATTGGGTTCTATAGCCTTGGCTGGCAACCAGTCTACCGCAGAAAGCAATGGCAACCTACTGCGGGATAATCTTCTGCCCAGTCAGTCATGTCTCTTAAGAGACATGATCGCCCAAGCGTGATACACGTATGGCACCTAACTGACTGATCGCAACGTCCAGGCTTTGCACTAAATGTTACAAAGCGAAAGTACTAGTGTCTGGCCTTGGTTCTCAAATTTCCCTCGCAGACAGTTGCTATAGTGGCTTTTATCTGCCAATTTATCACCCTGAGCTAATCTTAAATATCATTAATGTACGAGGGTCATTCCATAAGGTGAATTTTTCGGGATAACGATTTCTACGAGGGTCAATCAGTAAATAAGGTGAATCTTTCGGTTTAACGACATCTACGGGGGTTATTCAATAAATAAGGTGAATTTTTCGGTATAAAGACTTCTACGAGGGTCATTCAATAAATAAGGTGAATTTTTCGGGATAAAGAACTTCTACGAGGTTCATTCAATAAATAAGGTGAATTTTTCGGGATAAAGACTTCTACGAGGGTCATTCAATAAATAAGGTGAATTTTTCGGTATAAGGACTTCTACGAAGGTCATTCAATAAATAAGGTGAATTTTTCGGTATAAGGACTTCTACGAGGGTCATTCAATTAATAAGGTGATTTTTTCTGATATAGATAAAAGCTTACCTTTTTTTCTGTTTTTTCAACGTAGTTTGCCAGCAGTGTCACACACTTTTTCCACTTTTTCTACGAGGGCCATTCAATAAATAAGGTGAACTTTTCGGTATAAACTCTTCTACGAGGGTCATTCAATAAATAAGGTGAATTTTTTGGTTTAACGACATCTACGGGGGTCATTCAACAAATAAGGGGATTTTTTCGGTATAAAGACTCCTACGAGTGTCATTCAATAAATCAGTCACTGGTCACTTGTTACCCCTCCCCTGTGAAATCTCTATGGTCTGTTCTTCAAATTCAAATTTACCAAGCAGCTTAACTCGACGTTAATTTTTGGGAAAAGCAAGAGTTGAAGATAGTGGAACTTTCTTAATTCAAATTCCCTGTGTGAAACTGCGTAGTATGTATGAATTGTTTCTTAAATCTGTATTTCCTTTTTTTTCTCACTTTTTGGCTTTCATGCTTCATTTGGATTTTAACTAAGTTAAAACTTAGTTAATTCTCCACACTTGGAATTTTTTTTTAAATAGGAGTAGACAGATCACACTATCGCCCGGTCCATACTCCTCCCATCTCTATTGAACTGGAGTAGAGGCTTGCCCTTTGTTTCCTGTTTAGGATGTGGTTTTCCGGCTTTCTCTTCTCTCTCTTCAGACCTTGGTATTGGTGCTTCCGTGAGTTTCTTGCGATCTGGTTGGTTGATGGCAACGGCTCATCACTGTGAGGGTACCGGGCTGGCAGTTTCCTGGTTGCTGCTTCCGACTGGTAGTTAGGAGCCCTAACTCTTGCGTAGCGTCAAGAGCGGCTGCTCTGATCAACAATTGTATTATATCGGGGTTCTTGTAGTGCCATGTCGCGCATGGATAGGTGCCCCTGCAAGCGCTTTTGGCAGGCAACCTTGAGGCCACACCTTGTTGCAGCCCTAGCCAGTTTTCCTCCCAGCACAGATCGTGGATAATAACCGCCTGTATCCTCTACCCTAGGTCCCTTTCTATAAACAAAAACATTACGAAACAAATCAGAAACGACCCTAAACCAGTTAAATTCAAACTACCTAAACCCATTAAACTTTCTTTCACTAATACCCGGGGCATTCGTACTAACTTTCCTAGTGTAGAAGCGTTCCTGTAGGAAAAGTCCCCTGACATCCTTGCGCTCTGCGAAACTAGCCTCAACTCAGCTATTCCCTCCTCTGACTTCTCCATCCCTGGTTATCTTCCCCTCTTAAGGAAGGATTCCACTGCCACATGCATGGATTGGGTGTCCACGTCAGCGAACACCTCCCCATAGCGAGGGTGACTTCACTCGAATCTACGGACCACCAATACATATGTCTCCGCCTGTCTCTCATCAATTCGGTTAGTTACCTATTCTTTGTTTACCGTTCTCCCTCCTCTCCTGACTGCTCCCTACTAGATAGCATTGCTGACGACATAGATAAGGCTATGTCCTATCACCCATTCGCCCACATATTTGTATTTGGAGACCTCAATGCCCATCACTCTGAGTGGCTTGAAAACGCCGTTACTGATCCAGCGGACATTCACGCCATGAACTTCGCTATTTCCCAATCCCTTACGCAAGTGGTGGGCTTCCCCACTCGCTTCACAAGCACTCCCTTGGGCCATTCCTCACTACTAGATATATGTTTCACCTCTGGGCCTGACACCTGTCAAGTCTCGCAGCTTTGCCCTCTCGGCAACTCCGACAACGCTGTAGTCTCTCTCAGTATTTCTTTCTAATCTCACTACCCCCAGGAGCCCCCTACCTATAGAACCTCCTACCTCTACCAAAAAAGCTGACTGGGATGCCTTGCGCGATTTCTTCTGCGACGTCCCTTGGGGAAAAGTGTTCGACCTATCAGTTGATGACTGCATCTGAGGTCTCGTCATGGGTGAAAGCTGGCATTGATGCCTTCATACCCAGCAGGAAGTATTGCTTAAAACCTCATTCCTCTCCGTGGTTCTCTCCGGCCTGCTCAGCCGCCATTGCCCACAGGAACCATTACTTCCGTCTATTCCGGAGACAGTCATCTGATCACAATAGGTGCCTGTTCATATCTGCTCGCAATGAATGCCAGAGAACCCTAAATGACGCCAAACGGTTGTTTGCTGAGAGAATGGGACTGCGCATAGCTGACCGCAAGTTCGGCTCCAAGGACTATTGGAGGATTTGCAAACGAGTGCTGAACAATAGGAAATCCTCAATACCTCCTTTAATCCATGAATTTGAGGTTCTCACGTCATCTGCGGACAAAGCTGAGTGCTTTGCCGTGAGATTCTCATCCAACTTCACATTTGACTTTCCGGAGTACACCCACCCGACTTCCCTATTAGAACTGAGGCCAAACTGCACGACGTATGTATTACCCCGACAGTAGTATCCCGAGTAATTTCAAAACTCGACCCCATAAGACGAGTGGAGACGATGGAATCCCGGTGATAGTCCTTAAGAGGTGTGCTCCTGAACGTTCCCCTGTCCTCTCTAAACTGTTTAACTACTGCCTTCCTGCTTCCTGCTTTCCTGCATGCTGGAAGTTCTCTTCAGTCGTTCCTTTATTTAAGAATTGTGGTGAACCCTCGGACCCATCCAACTATCGCCCTATCAGTCTTCTACCGATATTCGGGAAAGTATTCGAGGTCATAATAATGCTGAAATAGTTCAAAATCTCACTGCCCACAAACTCTTCTCTGTCAGGCCATATGGATTCCGCTTTGCCAGGCCCACGGCTGACTTGCTAACAAACGTAACGGAGTACATGCTACAGGCCCTTGATGAGTCTGACGAGGCTCGCGCGGTTGCTCTGGACATCTCCAAGGCTTTCGACAGGGTTTGGCACTCTGGCCTCCTATGCAAGCTACGGGGTTACGGTATTACCGGTCGCCTGCTTGACCTAATCCAATCTTTTTAAATAACCGCAAAATGAAGATCGTTTTGAATGGGCGTACCTCTTCATCCTACAGCACGAATGCTGGGCTCCACAGGGCTCTATCTTGGGCCCGACGCTCTTCCTTATTTTCATCAACGACCTCCCAGATGAAATCAAGTCCCAAGTAGGCATCTACGCAGATGACACTACAATATACTCCCGCACCAGTAAAAAACGTGGCGGACAGACATAATCTCGCTGCTGACCTTGAACGTGATCTACACTCTGTGGTAAACTGGGGCAAGAAGTGGCTTGTCAACTTCAATTCATCTAAGACCAAGCTGTTTTCTGTCAACCATTACAGGCAACCTCTCCTGACTCCCATAAGCATGGACCAAGCGATTCTCCCTGAGAGCAATACACTACGCCTCCTCGGCCTTACACTCTCCTCAGACCTCAAATGGAACCACTATATTGAATCCATAGCAAAATCTACCGCTAAGAAGGTTGGGTCACTATGTCGATCCAGGATGTTTTTTCCGCCTGAACCCATCCTGCATATATACAAGTCAACCATCCGTCCGTGCATGGAGTACTGCTGCTACTTATGGTCAGGCGCCCCTGCCGTTCTTCTCAGTGTTCTTGACAGGCTCCAAAGGAGAGTCTGTAATGTGATAGGTACTGAGCCACTTCTCCACCGTCGAAATGTGGCCTCCCTTTGTCTGTTCTATAAATACTTTCATGGCTTCTGCTCAGACGAACTTAAGTCACTGGTGCCTCCTCAACAGGTGTTTACTCGTGCAACCAGACTGTCAAATGGGTCCCACCCATTCACAGTCAGGTTAGCCAAATGCAGACGACAATTCTACTCCTGCAGCTTCTTCTCTCGCACTTCACGCCTGTGGAACTCTCTCCCGTATTCTTGCTTTCCTGACGGCTACAACCTCCAGAAATTTAAATGCAAAGTCAACACTCATCTACTAACCACTGGACTCTAGCTCTCTCCCCACCCCTGTATAACCTTCCCTTTCTCTCCACCTATGTATCTGTCATCGCACCTGCTTTCTATTGTTCCTTTCTAACTAGTTTGTACTGCTCACTCTTTTCTAATTAATCTTTTTACATTTATGTAACCCTCTGCACATCAGTGGCGTTTCCGCCTTGCTCGGGGTGAAATGATTTAAAAAAAAAAAGGTGCTTAGAGTTTAGAGTTTGAGTTTTGTTTAACGGCATATCAACCTCTGTGGGTTATTATTTTGTTGTATGTAACAGAATTATTGAGTAAATAAATACAAACAACGGGATTGTTGGAAATTGGTATATTACCAGGAGAAATAGTATTTACAAAAGAGATTGTTAGTAGTATACAGGAACAAGGGATTAGTAACACGTATTCGTCATAAGACGTAGAGTCTGATAATAACACACTTCCGGTTCACTACTGGAAATACTCGACTGGCTTGTTAATCGGCTGACTCGTCACTCATTACTCTCGAGGTCTTCTCACTCCTACTTTATGTAGTGATTGGAATAGTCCATTATAGTAGAACACAGGTGGAGAGCGCCCCAACAGTTATTTATGCCAAAAAGTTGGGGTCTTAAGATGTTTTTAATGTTCGGTTATAGTGAGAAGGTTGATTTAGTCAGATTTGAATTTTTTTTTTGTTTTTCTTCTTTTTTTATTTTAGAAAACTGAAAATGTCTTCTAGTTTTGTATTTCTAAAATGTTTTGCTGAGAATAATTCTTTCCTTCAAAAATATGTTATGTTAATATTTTTTTCTTCAAAAAAGTTTTGTTTGTATAATATTATTCCTTCCAAAATTTTTATTTTTCTATAAAAGTAGTTATATATATATATATATATATATATATATATATATATATATATGTGTGTGTGTGGGGTGTACATATAAAAGTATTTTTATACTTTCATAATGTTTTGACCCGAGTTTGGGGGTTAACTATTTGCCCATAACTGGGATTCAAACAGGTGCTACCACCCATGGTCAGAGTGAACCTGGGAAGAACAGCAATTAAGTGCTGGTTCTATGCTCCTCACAACCTCCCAATCAGAGGCCTTTATGCACAGGACCTGCAGCAGATACACCAGACCAGATATGACAAGAGTATTTAAAGCACCGATGAACAGTAGATTTATACATGTTCTAGATGGATTCTGACGAGAACTTTTTTTCCTTGCAGCAGATGAAGCAACTGTTTCAATATAAGTTTTGTCTATATTTCTGAGGTAGTATTTACAGTATTTACATTATTCGGTGTATTGTCCTCATCTTTGTTGCCATTTGTACGATGATAAACCCCAATGATTGTAATAAAGGGTCCGGTTAGAAATTCCTAACAGCTGAAGAAGGCCGGAGTGTACAACGGCCGAAACGTAGTACAAATGGCAACAAAGATGAAGACAATAGTCCGAATACTGTAAATACTGTTTCAATATAGCTGCTTCATTTCACGTCAATGAAAAAATCGAGGCCAAGAAAGTAAAGTGTGCTGCTCTCCTGTCGTTCAGTATCAGAAATATTGATGATAGACAAAAAAAGGTGGTTAAATGAAAACAGTTTTGTCTTGGAAGCTTTCAAATGTACATGCCATTTCTTGCTCCAGTTAACCACTGATAGGTGGATTTCTTTCGTGAACATTTTTCCCGTTTTTACTTTGTCAGGTCTCTTTATATAGATAATAAAAATCTATTAAATAAACGCAATGAGATAAATGTCATATGCAGACATTGCACAATGTTCACATTAGAATATGGTTAAAAAAACTCTAAATGAAATAACATGCATATAATCAATAAGTCGCTTAAGGAAAATAATAATTGATGAAATATCAAAATAAAGTAAACTGGTACTTAAAATTGTTTATAATTTTTTTTTTTTTACAAAAAAGTTTTACAATCGAAATATGGGATAAGGATAGCAGGAAGTAAATAAAAAAAAAGAAAAATGTCATTTATAAATCAAATGTTTTGAAAAAATTGGAACTAAAAAAGCAATGGTAATGAGAATAAAGTTCTTCTCTTTCTTCACCCATTTCTTGTTCTCTAGGAGAGGAGATGAAAATGATAAGAAAGCAGAAGGTTTGTTTGTTTTTTAGGCTTAACGACCTATCAATCCTTATGGGATCATTTTAAGGTCATGACCAATGATTTCGGGCAAGGTTATTTTATTTTTACAACATTTTTCTTTTCACGATTCATTGGGATTTGTTTTTAAGAGCAGGGTCCCCACGTTCTACCCTTGTTATTTAACCCATAACTGGAGGGAATGGACGGATTAATACCTTTCCCAAGGGTACCAGCGCTTAAGTGAATGCAGAGTATTCAACTGAAATTCGAACTCATTGAGAAATTGGATGTAGTTTTGTAGTTAAAATTGTTCAAAGGGAAATCTAAGTATTTAAAATGTCCACAGAAGTTTAGATTTCATAGTTGTGTATGGTTGGTTGGTTGTTTTGTTTCATGGCATATCAACCTCGGCAGGTCATTTATTGCCAACTAAATTTTTATTTATTTATTGCTGATAATACCTTTTTCTTTCAACAATTTATTGTTGTTTTTATATAAGTTTAGTGTCTAGGAATATTTTTTCTTTTCGAGTATCAAGATTCATTGGGATTTGTTTTTAAGAGCAGGGTCTCCAAGTCCTACCCTTGTTATTTAACACATAACTGGAGGAAAGGGACAGATTAATATCTTTCCCAAGGATACCAGTGCTTAATTGAATGCAGGGTATTCAACTGGAATTCGAACTCGGCTCTTTCCGAGCCGATATTCACTGCACCACAACGCACATCCGTCACTATACGCTTACAGGTATTCCCTAGCGGTCACTCATCTAAGTACTGACCCGTCTCAACGTTGCTTAACTTCGGTGATCGAGCGAGAACCGGTGTATTCAACGTGATTGGCCGTAAGCCAAAGCAGAAAGGATAGTCTTGGTATTAAATAGGCACATCACATGAAGGTTCAATAGAACTAAGTAAGAAGCAATAAAAATAAAAGGGAAAGGGGTAAAGATAAAATTAGGGGAAAAGCAGGTTGACATTTTGACCGTTAGGAAGGAAAAAGAAAAAAGGAGGAAAGGGAAGGAAAGGAAAAAAAGGGAGGGGGGAGAAAAAGCATGTATTCTTTTGAAAATACGGGTCAAATTCCAAAATGAAAACATAAAAATTTCCGTGTTGCAATGCACAATTAATTCCTACTTATATATATATATATATATATATATATATATATATATATATATATATATATATAGTCATCCGCAGACAGATCTGTTTCGGTGTATCACAGCTTATCAGTACGTTTAAACTCCGATTGCTTTTTTTACCCAGGATTGAAACCCGACCGAATTGGCGTCAGTCTGCGATTCTACCTCTGGGCTATATATATATATATATATATATAAGTCATACAAATGAAAACTTACCAGTTCGCTGATTGATGTCATATTCAGCACCCCGTCTCTAACATTTCGTAGACGAAACATTTTTATAATCGCTCGGTCCACTCGTCAGCGGGTATCAGCAATTGACTGCCGAGTTGAGAAAATAATGTGTGAGTTTTTATTGATGGTAGGTTTATTTTTCAGCCTATTTTTGTGTTTGAGAGTGTCTGTGTAATTGCGTGTGCATGTGTACGTTTGCGTGTGCGTGCATCTTTTCACACGGATGTCAGTAAGTGCACGTATGCGTCCATGAATATATTTGAATATATGTTACATACCTACTTTTCCATTCATATATATATATATATATATATATATATATATATATATATATATATGCTTGTGTGTTGCAAATGATATGTGGTTCAGCATAGGAAATTATGCAAATGAAATCAAGTCATCGCATATTTTATATGCGTCTATCTACAGCGCATTTTCTAACGTATGTTCGAAGATAAATCTTTTGGTCTATGTGCATATAACTTGGAATATTTGAGTGCTTTTATTTAAGTATATTACCGAACTCTGGGCCCACATGGTCAGCAATAAATATGCGTTTGTACGCATCAATTTATTCGATGTATGTATAATTCCAGCCTGATTTCCAGGATTTATTTTTCATTCGTAAGCAGCACAGACTGAAGATTATTATCATTGGGGTCTGACTATACTTATGTTCAAGGTATGGCTGATCAGACTCCATGATGCATTCGCAAAGACTTCTGAACGTCTACGGTTCACCTGCTCTGCATACAAATAAACCACTTGTAGATTAATAGATCGATATCGCGTATGCTTGTGTACGAGTCTATATCTTTAGTACTTGACGTTAATACCAAGGAATCATTACGAGAAGACTTAAAGAAGAGTTAAGGCAAAGCAAAAAAGGAACAACACACTTTCTGAAAGCGGTTTCGAGATTCCAGTCAACCGCTGAATTAAAAATCCGTCAGACATGCCGCCTATTAAATATTCTGAGTTTAAATCAACCAAGAAGCTCGGTTTAATTTTTTTCGTTTTTAAAATAATCAAAATTGTCGCTAAACTGTTATTTTCCTTCATTATTAGCAACTAAATGCACATTCTGCCATTTTCTCTTTGTCACATTCCAAATTTAAAGATAAGTGCTTTGTAGTGCACTGGATATCGGCTCGGAACGAGAAATTGAAGAGCCGAGTTCGAATTGTAGTTGGATTCGTTGCATTCACTTATGCGCAAATACTCTTTGGAGAGATATTAATCTATCGCTTCTCCCTTCGACTGTGAGTTAAATAGCAAGACAGCTTAGATTTTATTGCCTTGGTTGGCAACCAGTCTACTATAGAAAGTAATAGTAAACTATTGCGTAAAAATCTTCTATCCAGTCAGACATGTCTCTTTCGATGATTGGCCAAGCGTGTATCACATGTAACACTTTACTGACATGTAACACTTTACTGACTGTATCGTCTAAATGATGTTAAAGGATATATATGTTAATCAAATTCCACCACAAACAAGGTAATAGAACAACTAAGATCCAAGGATCAAGGAAACTGAGAAGCCATCGCTTGTAATAAAGGATAGTAAAACATAGGGTTTCAGGTGACAGAAGATGTTGATTGAAGTTACATTTGAACTTTCGCAGATCGTAAAAGAAGGTAGAATATAACTTCCCGATGCCATAAGATCACAAGTAGGTATGTACGCCAACGATGCCACAGTATACGCTCGCCTCGATCAAAATTCTGGTGTTGATGATAAAGCGAACCTCGCGGCTGAGCTTGAAAAGGACCTCCAATCCGTGGTGGATTGGGGTAGGAAATGGCTCGTAAAATTCAATTCTTCCAAAACGAAGCTGCTGTTAATTAACCACCACAGACAACCGCACCTCCCTCCGATTAGCATGGAACAGGCATGCCTCCCAGAGAGTAAAACACTACGCCTACTTAGCCTGACACTCTCAGCGGACCTCAAGTGAAATGACTACGTCGAATCCATTGCTAAATTCGTTGCTGTGAAAGTTGGTTCTCTTTGAAGGGCGAGAGAAAAGACCATTAGAATAGAATTTATGCAAATGAAAAGCAATTTCAGCAACAAAATGGTGAAACCTAACTGCTAATCTAGTACTATGCTCAAATTCCTGAAGTCGAGATGCAATAGAACAGAGCACATCTAGTACTTATTTTTTATTTCGTTATTATTACTTTGCAAAATTTTACAAGGCAAACCAGAAAGCCTTTGCAATGGCCAGCCAATAAGAAGAAAAGACCAGCATGGAGAAGAAAGTACAAAAACTGGACACCAGAACAGTTCATTTGATGCACATGTTATTGTGCAGTATTAACCATTCTATTTTCATTTAGGATTACCCACCTGGCAATAAATACTAAAAATAGGGGTTGCCTAATAATTATGGCCGGTAGTGTATATCTATTAAAATTATACAAAAATATCTTGAAATACTAAAGAGTAAATTTATTCAAACTTTCTTGCATCTCTTCTAGGCGATCTTTTTGTTTAACTTGGTGAATGCTGCAATAATTCTTTCCTTAAGTTCATTTCTCTGACCATAACTCTATGAGGTATCATTTAAATACACATGATGACTTCCTAAGCACCATCCATATCATACTTGTTGATAATCTATATATATAAATAGCAATGTGTGAGTCTGTGTGTGACTGTTCCCTATGTACGCCTATATTTTTAAAGCTACGCCATTCAAACTTTTTAGGAACACCTATCTACAGGTCGACACATACTTTTTGAGTTTAAGTTCAGCAATTTTCCCTTTCGCACTTTTTGGCTAATTGTGCAGATTGATTACATTTTCTCCGTAAAACATCTAAGATGGTTGCTAGATTACGTCACAGAAATCAGATCACACGTGACAAACACGAATAAAATATTTAAAAATAAATGAGCCTTTATATTTAATTTTTATTCCGACGTTTTATTTCCGTAAAATATCTAAGATCTAAGATGGTTGCTGAATTACGTCACAGAAATCAAATCACACGTGTCAAACGCGACTAAAGTATTTTTTTATTAACAAAAATGAGTCTTTATATTTAATTTTTATTCCGACGTTTGAAAAATTCATTTTGTCAACAAAAAAATGTGAATATTTTTCCCCGTAATTTTGAAACAAAAGAAATATTTAAAAATGTAGGCGTGCATAGGGAACAGTCACAGACAGTCTCACAGATTGTCTTTTATATATATAGATTATATTTTAAGTGTCTGCCGCGAATTTAAACGTATTTGTTTCATCCGCTAAAGAAATTAAAATGTTCTGAGCTGGACAGGCAACGCCGGGTTATGATGCTAGTCCTAAATATAATAGTACCATCCGTTCATGTAACACCTGCTAAAAATATTACAAGAATTATTAATAAATTAAAAAATTCCAACACTTAACAATATTAACTTTGAACACGTATACTCCTTTTACGGGTAGATATCTGCAAAGAACTGATATGAACATCACCAAGACTCGGTTAAAAAGATAGGACCTGTGACAATTTCATGGTACTTTACAGTACACACAGACAGAACAATCAAAGCTTTGACATAATGAACAAAGACCACAAAAACAGAATGTGCTTTAATAAGGAGATGACACTCCTTGCAGACTGTAATATAACTTTAAAGATCTTCAAAAAAAAATTAAATAAATAACAAAATATAAGTATCTTTAAGTAAAATTCAAACAAATTGTGGCACATGAGGACATCAATAATTCCAGTTGTAGTTGGAGCACTCGGATCGATTGGAAAAAAATAGCGACAGACTCATTGAACTGTTAAAATATAAAGACCTGGAAATTGAAATAGAAAAAATGTGGAAATTGAAAACAAGAGTTGTGCCAGTGATAGTAGGTGCACTTGGAATGATAAAAAATGGAACAAAACAACACATTGAAAGAATCCCTGGAAACCCCAGTTTGGAAGATATGCAAAAAATTGTCTTATTAAGTACATCCACACACTAAGGAAAACTTTGTCTATGTAATGCTAGGGATGATGGGGAAGATAGAAAAAACATGAAATGGAGCCATAACAACACGCGACGACCTGACTTAGGTCTTCCCCGCAGACTTGGTTGGTAGTGCGACCAAAGCAGAAATCGAAATATGATGAAAAACGAAATAATAATAATAATAATAATAATAATAATAATAATAATAATAATAAGAAGAAGAAGAAGAAGAAGAAGAAGAAAGTAGTAGTTGCGATAGAGCGTTTGGAATGCTAAAATATGGATTTAAACAAAACATTGAGAAAATGCAAGGAAACCCCAGCTTAATAGATATACAAAAATTTGTCTTAATAAGTACAGCCCACATACTAATAATAATTTTGTCTATGTAACACTAGTGATGACATGAGAGATAGAAAACACATGAACTGTAGCCGTGACAACACACTACTACTTGCTTAGGTTTTCCGCAGACTTGGTTGGTATTGTGACCAGAGCAAAAATCAAAACAGGATGAAAATGACATAATGATAATAATGTTATTTCTGTAGAAGCTCTTTTACTTTTACTAATAACAGAGATCACATGTGTTGTCTTGTAGTTAAGTAAAATGATAAGAACTTTCTATAAACGTACGATAATAATCAAGAAAAAAATTCAGAACAGGAAGATGATAATTGTAAACATCAATGTTGAAAACCATTCCGAATAGGCTCTGTAAAAGATCTAAAGAGCCAGAAATCCGATGCAGTATAGAAATGACAGCAGGGCAAAGACAAATGAAAACAAAAACAGGTGAGAAGCTGATAAGAACGGTTTCCTTTCAATTTTAATATCTAGCGATAAACACGAGACATATAAGGCACCTGGTATGAACGCACACTGGCAGGAATTATAAAGAATACTGAGAAAGGTGCTGGAGATGTAATCTGCTTTGCGTGCAACCCATTCTCATTGATAACCAAGGAACAGGAATTGATTAGAAAACGTTCCGATATACTCATTAAAGTGATTCCAAGTAACCCATGTCTTTATGAAATAAAATATATATACACACACTTAGATAAACGTCTTACACGTTACGTTATCTATGTAAAATTTTTGCAATCTTAGGGTTCTTCCAAAGAATATCGAAACGCACAAATACAAATATGGAAATATCACTCAGTTAATGCCATACGTGATACACGATTAGGCGATCATGTCTCGAAAGGGACATAACTGACTGCACTAACCCATGTCTTTATGAAATACAATATATATATATATATATATATATATATATATATACACACACACTTAGATAAACGTCTTACACGTTACGTTATCTATGTAAAACTTTTGCAAACTTAGGGTTCTTCCATAGAATATCGAAACGCACAAAGTCATACAAATATAGACATATTACTCAGTTAACACCTGTTGAGGAGGCATCAGTGACTAAAGTTCGTCTGAGCAGAAGCCATGAAAGTATTTATAGAACAGACAAAGGGAGGCCACATTTCGACGGTGGGGAAGTGGCTGCAGTCGAGCCGCCAGATCAGTACCTATCACATTACAGACTCTACTTTGGAGCCTGTCAAAACACTGAGCACCTGACATAAATGGCAGCAGTTCCATGCACAGACGGATGGTTGACTTGTATATATGCAGGATGGATTCAGGTGGAAAAAACGTCCTGGATCGACATAGTGACCCAACCTTCTTAGCAGTAGATTTTGCTATGGATTCAATATAGTGGTTCCATTTGAGGTCTGAGGACAGGGTAAGTCCGAGGAGGCGTAGTGTATTACTCTACGGGAGAATGGCTTGGTCCATGCTTATGGGAGGCAGGAGAGGTTACCTGTAATGGTTGACAGACAACAGCTTGAATTGAAGTTGACAAGCCACTTCTTGCCCCAGTTCACCACAGAGTATAGATCCCGCTCAAGGTCAGCAGCGAGATTATGTCTGTCCGCCACGACAGGTTTCTTACTGGTGCGGGAGTATATTGTAGTGTCATCTGCGTAGATGCCTACTTGGGACTTGATCTCATCTGGGAGGTCGTTGATGAAAATAAGGAAGAGCGTCGGGCCCAGGATAGAGCCCTGTGGGACACCAACATTCGTGCTGTAGGACGAAGAGGCACGCCCATTCAGAACGACCTTCATTTTGCGGTTATTTAAGAAAGATTGGATTAGGTCAAGCAGACGACCGGTAATACCATAACCGCGTAGTTTGCATAGGAGGCCAGAGTGCCAAACCCTGTCGAAAGCCTTGGAGATGTCCAGAGCAACCGCGCGAGCCTCATCAGACTCATCAAGGGCCTGTAGAATGTACTCCGTTACGGTTGTTAGCAGGTCGGCCGTGGACCTGGCAAAGCGGAATCCATATTGCCTGTCGGAGAACAGTTTGTGGGCGGTGAGATGATAAACTATTTCAGCATTGATTATAGCCTCGAATACTTTCCCGAATATCGGTAGAAGACTGATAGGGCGATAGTTGGATCTGCTGATTTCAACTAATGAGCCACTCAAAGGAAATGACTTGTCACATAGAAGTAGATGACATGTTACATCATCATCATTTATCCATCACACCCAGATGGTGCATAGGGCAGCAACTTTTTGTTGCTATTTCTGTAACAAACTGTTTTTACGGGGCAGGTTTGTTAGCCCTGCACCCAACCCCCAAACTTGGAGGAGCGGTGGACCATTCTTGGTCCTTCCGTTTACAGCACCAGGTCCTCCTACCTCCTCCTTCGGTCTTAGTGGTAGTTCAATCGGAAGCTCTTTGCTGTTAGTGAGTGTGGTGGCAATGTCTCTCCGTTCTGAGGGTACCGGGTTGGCAGTTACCTGGTTGCTGCTTCCGACTGGGAGTTAGGAGCCCGAACTCTTGCGTAGCGTCTTGAGAGGCTGCTCTGATCAACAGTTGAATAATATCGGGGCTCCTGTAGTGCCATATCGGGCATGGACGGGCGTCCCTACATGAACATCCGGTGGGCAACCCCGAGGCCACATTATGCTGCAGGCTGCGCCAGTCCCCATTTCTCACATGCTGCAAAGAGTAACCAACTGATTCTGCCCTAGTCCTCTCTCCTCAACCAAAACACCATGAAAAAGAACAAACAAAATACCAAAATCAAACCAGCTACTCGGAAAACGCCCAAAACTCTCTGTGTCTCTTGCACTAACATACGCGGTATCCGCACTGACTTTTATAGCGTAGAAGCATTCCTCCAAACTAACTCACCTGATATCTTAGCCCTATGTGAAACAAACCTTGACTCGTCTATCCCCTCCTCTGAGTTCTATGTTCCTGGTTACCTTCCCCTCTTCAGGAAGGACTCCAACGTCCATATGCATGGGCTTGGTTTATATGTCAGTGAACACCTGCCCCTAGCTAGAGTAACATCTCTCGAATCACTGGACCAGTCATTCATGTGCTTCTGTCTCACACTTCTAAGCTCTGTTAGCTATCCGCTCCCCCTGCTCCTCTGACTGTTCGATACTTGACAGCATTTCTGACAATATCGACAAGGCCATTTCTTCGCACACATCTGCGCATATTTTCGTGTTTGGCGACTTTAACGCCCACCACACTAAGTGGCTGGAGAACTCTGTAACCGACCCTGCTGGTGTCCACACCTTTAATTTTTCGATCTCCCAATCCCTTATGCAAGTGGTGGACTTCCCCACGCGTTTCTCCAATAGCCCTAACGGAAGGAACTCGCTACTAGACCTCTGCTTCACTTCCACCCCAAATTCTTGCTCCACCAGACAGCTCTGCCCTCTCGTAAATTCTGACCACGCCGTAGTATCTGTCAACATCTCCTTCCACTCCACCCCTACCCAAGAAACCCAGACCAACAGAATATCCTACTGCTATCAAAGAGCAAACTGGGATTCGTTCCGTGACTTCCTCTGCGACGTCCCGTGGAACAATGTTTTTAGTTTTCCCATTCTAAGACTGTGCATCAGAGGTCTCCTCCAGGGTTAAGGCTGGCATCGATGCATTCATCCCTGCCAGGAAATTTCAGCTTAAATCCCATTCGTCTCCCTGGTTCTCGCCCATTTGCTCGGCCGCCATTGCCCACCGGAATCACTTCTTCCGGCTTTATCGTAGCCACGTGTCGGACCAAAACCGGCGCCTTTTCGCCTCAGCTTGTAATAAGTGTAAAAAGATACTTAACGAAGCTAAGATGCTGTTTGCTGCCAGGATGAAGCAGCGCATAGCATCCTCCAAGTTTGATACCAAAGCCTACTGGCGCCTCTGCAGACGCGTGCTTAGCAAGAGTAAGTCCTCAATACCCACACTAATAAACGAGTTTGAGATCCTTACCTCCTCAGCGGACAAGGCTGAATGCTTTGCCCATAGATTCTCGACCAATTCGACTCTGGATTCCTCTGGAATCCATACACCCGATTTCCCATCTAGAACTGTGACCCAATGACGTCCACATCAAGCCCTCGCTGATTTCTAGCATAATCTGAAAACTGGACCCTCACAAAGCGAGTGGTGGGGATGGAATCCCAATCATAGTTTTGAAGAATTGTGCCCCTGATCTCTCCTCTATCCCTTCAAAGCTCTACAAATCTCTGCCTATCTTCCTCCTGCTTCCCTGCCTGTTGGAAGTCTTCTTCTGTGGTTCCAATATTCAAGAACACTGGTGAACCATCGGACCCCGCAAATTACCGCCCCATCAGCCTTCTTCCGATCTTCGGCAAAGTGTTCGAAGCCATTATCAATGCCGAGGTCGTTCAGCATCTCACAGCCCACGGGCTCCTCTCGGACAAACAGTATGGCTTCCGCTTCACCAGGTCCACTGCTGATATGCTAACGACCTTCACCGAGTATATATACCAGGCTCTCGACAAGAATGGTGAAGCCCAAACCGTCGCCTTGGATATCTCTAAAGCATTCGACAGAGTATGGCATACCGGCCTTCTACGGAAACTGCGAAGCTATGGCATAACTACGTCGAATCCATTGCTAAATCCGCTGCTATGAAAGTCGGCTCTCTGTGCAGGGCCCGGAAATTCTTTCCGCCTGAATCTATCCTGCAATTATATAAATCCACCATCCGTCCGTGTATTGAGTACTGCTGCCACATCTGGTTGGGTGCCCCTTCTATTCTCTTCGGGGTTCTTGACAAAATACAGCGAAGAATCTGTAATGTGATTGATACCGACTTGGCTGACCGCCTGCAGCATCTCTCTCACCGGCGTGACGTGGCTTCCCTGTGCCTCTTCTGTAAATACTTTCATGGCTTCTGCTCTGACGAACTTAAATCACTGGTGCTCCCTAGATGTGAATTTGCACGAGATACTAGATTGGCAACTAGGTCCCACCTTTTTACAATGAAACCGATGAAATGTAACCGCAATTTCTACTCCAACAGCTTCTTTCCTCGCACTTCCCGCCTGTGGAATTCCCTAACGCATGGTTGCTTCTTCGACGGCTACAACCTCCAGGAGTTTAAATGTAAGGTCAATAGACACCCCCAACACACTAACTCACACCCACTCTCTCCAACTCTCTCCCTATGTACATCCTAAGTCGTCTATCACCCGCCTTCTGACATTTCCCATACCCAATCCCTCTATGTAACCCCCTGCGCTATAGTGGCAGTGGAATGCCTTGCTTGGGGTGACACGATTAAAAAAAAAAGGTATTCCCAGATGGTCATCCATTTAAGTACTGACCAGGCTCGATGTTGCTTAACTTCGGTGATCGGATGGGAACCGGTGTATTCAACACGATATAGCCGTAGACGACTTGTTACATAGAAGAAGAAAAAGAACCTTTGCATGTTAACAGGAATAATGCATTGCTTCGGGGGAAATGTTTGTTATTTTGTTAAAAAAGGAAGTTTGAGTTCAAGAAGGGAAATTTATACTTCTATTTAATTCTCAGTCAGTCAGGTAAGTGCTATACGTGATACACGCTTGGGCGATCATGTCTCAAAAGAGACATGACTGACTGGGCAAGAGATTATTTCTGCAGTAGACTGGTTGCCAACCAAGGCTATTGAATCTAATCTGTCCTATTATGTAACCAATAACTTGAGGGAAGAGACGGATTATTATCTTTCCCAAGACTATTTGCGCGTAAGCGAATGAAAGGAATTCGACTGGAATTCAAACTCGGCTCCCAGATTTCACGTTCCGATATCGACTGCACTAAATGAGATCTGTAAAATAAAATGTAAGAGGTGTTGGCAAGAAACCAAGATTATGACAACAAGAATAAAGAATATGGTTAACATTTGATCTTTGACTGGAGAAGGTTTAGATTGTCTTCTTCCGGAAAGCATCCACGAAGAAGCCTCTTTCTCACTGAAGTGAGGAATCACGTGATATTTTTTTTTAAATTCAATGAAGTGAAATTTTTTAATTGGAGGAATTTAAGATTGATATTTAATTTAAACACAATTTATTGACGTTTAATTTAATTAATATTTGATTCAATTTTATTTAATTTGATATTTAATTTAGTTTAATATTTATTTTATTGATATTTAATCAAGTGATATATTTCATTGGAGAAGGGTAGGATTTATATTTGATTCAATGAAGTGATATTTTTTTATTTAATAAAGTGATATTTTTGAGTGAAGAAGCTTAAGCATCCACGGAGGAGTCTCTTCCTCAATGAAGAGATTCTTAGACCGTTTGGATGGAACTTCTTTTCTTTATTAGAATACGGAGGCACTGCCAGTGGATGTAGCAAGGCGTGTCTTAACTGAAAATATTTTGATCGCTGAAAATTAAAATGGCGCTCATAGGAGTGGAGTGGTGATTTAATTGCGATGTTGCATCTGCATCTGGCCATTAACACGTAAATATTCTTTTTCTTCTTCTATATGCCATGTCCCCTCAGGACATAGGCGATCGCGGCCCTCCGCGTCTCTCTATCACTGGCAGCTCTTAGCAGGTTTTCTCCTGTTAACACACTCAAACCCCGCTCTGTCATCCACCTGCTCAGGCTCGTCAAATATGTTATCCGCTGCTTTCCCCGTCTCCCTTTCCCTCTATCTGACCTGTGAGTGTCAGATTCTCCAAGCTTTTCTTTCTCATTGCATGTTCTAGGAAATTTAGCTGTCTTTTCCTTATGCTCAGTATTATTTTAATTTTCGTTTCCATCATTTCTAAAACCCCATCATTGTTCACATGCTCAACCCATGATATCCGCAGCATCCTTTTGTAGAACTACGTTTCAGTTGCTTCAAGTCTCTCTTTCCCTCTATCTGACCTGTGAGTCTCAGATTCTCCAAACCTTCCTTCTTCATCACATGTTCCAGGAACTTCAGCTGTTGCATCTGCGGATAAGAGGCTGCAGAGTAGAAAAAAGGTCATCCTTCAAATGACTGTAGATAAGATTTTAAACTCTATCCAGGTTCGAATAGAGAATAAAGAAGTTGTATCAGAAGACAAAAGCAGCTTGAAAGGATGATTATAAAAAACAATTTTCTACGTTTCTGTAATTAGGTATTGACCCAAATTGCTGTGATTTCAATACATGGCGACAACAATGACGTACGAAAACTTAGACAGTTGAATTAAATGGAGATAACTAAAACATCCGGAAGTGCCATGATTCGTGGAACTAGAACAATCTATCGCAGTGATCGAAATAAAGGGTTCGGTTGAAAATTCCAATTGCCTGAAGAAGTCCGGATCTTATGTCGTGAATGTGTCAATAAAGATGAGGGTAAGAGTAAACACTTTAAATAAAATAAATTCTGTCTTATTAAGATAAAATGTGTCGTGGACATTTTAGAATTCACACTTTAACAACCTTCTAAATTTCATATATATATATATATATATATATATATATATAAACTATCGGCCATAATTATTAGACCACTCCAGTTGTTTTTAAATGATGTATTTCATACTTTTTTTAGTATTTCTTGCCAAGTTGATAATTCTAAATAAAAATAGAATAGTTCGTTTGTTAATACTGCACATTAACATGTACATCAAATGAACTGTTCTGGTGTCCAGTTTTTGTGATCTCTCCCTATTGCTAGTCCCTTCTTCTTATTGGTTGGCCGAAGCAATGGTTTCCTGGCTGCCTTGTAAAATTTTACAAAGTAATAATAACAAAAGAACCATTCTGTTTTCATTTAGAATTATTCACTTAGCAATAAATACTAAAAATAGTATGAAATACATCATTTCTTTTAAAAAACTGGGGTGACCTAATAATTATGGCCGGTAATGTTAGAATTTATCATTATTTACACGATTCATATGCGGACTGATGTACTCATTTTCGTTACTGTCAACACGAGACAAGGACAATCTTCAAGTAAAAAATTAAACTGAACTCTTCTGAAGAAAAAAAAAGTGTTGTGTATTCCGGAGGAGGAACCGCCAAAATAAAGAACAGCAAAAACCGGTATGGAGATAGAAAGAAGGTTATACTGAACTTAATATACAAACTGGAACGCGGGTTAGTCAATTCAGGAATACTATTAGTAGAAATAAATATATAAAAATCTTGAAGTGAAATAGTATGTCCGGGTAACTTATTCTAGCTGAGTGGAGCTCAGAGCTAGTCTGGTCTCTAGCTAACTTCGGTATCTGTCGGAACTTTTCTATAACTGTAACGGATCTCTACGATTACTCTCCACTGTAAACTGCAACTTCAACTGAGATTTCAGATCCTTTAAATGCTGTTCTCTCTATGGCAGGTTTATATGTACACTCAGTCAAGTCCATTATAATATACAAAACGGGGAGCTCCCACAACAGAAAGTATACCAGATTATAACGGTAGCTATGTTAGCTTGTCATAGTTGTTCAGTCGATGGTTTGATAGTATAGAACTAAAGAGAGGACTATATTTGCCTTCTTTGCAATAATCTAAAACAATGGTGTTGAGCTGAAATAATTTAGGTAATAAGTGGCTAGATAATGAACCTGTTCAATGCTCGGTTCACACTCCACCCACGTCTATTGAACAGCTGAAGAGGCTCATCCCTTGTTCCCTGTTTAGGATGTGATTTCCGGTTTTCTCTTTTCCAATCTTTTCACTCTTACGTAGCCCCCTGCACATCAGTGGGGTTACTGCCTTGCTCGGGGTGATATGATTAAAAAAAAATGACATCAATACCATCTGACCGTAGAGTTTTGTAGGTGAGAAAGATGGTGCATTTTACCACCAAAGTGACAACTGCTTTAGATTTTTCTCAGGCAAAGCAAAAGAAATATACAAAACAGGAATATATATGTTTAGGACATACCTAAGAGGCACGTGAATATCTCCTACACAATGAAGTGATGAAATATCTGTATATCCCACGGCGCTATAGGTGGACTCAGAGACTTCAGCCTTCCGACTTTTTGAAGAAACTGAGAATTATAGTGCAGTAGATATAGGCTCGAAACGAGAAATCGGGGAGCCGTGTTCGAATTCCAGTCGAATTCCTTGCATTCGCTTACGCGCAAATACGCTTGGGAAAGGTATTAATCCGTCTCTTCCCTCCAGTTATTGGTTATTATTTAACAGATTGGATTCTATAGCCTTGGTTGGCAACCAGTCTACCGCAGAAGTTAATGGCAACCTATTGCGGGATAATCTTCTGCCCATACATTTATGTCTCTTTCGAGACATGATCGCCCAAAGCGTGTATCAAGTATGGCACTTAACTGACTGACCTCTTGGCTTTAATCTGTTCTGTAAGTATCAAATTTTCCGCGCCTTCTTTCCTCGTTATGTGCTCTACAGCTTTCAACTCTCTTTCCATGATGCTAAGTATACATTTCACTCGTGTTTTCACGTTCTCTAAGACGTCGGTCCATCATACTTTCAGCAACTCAACAACTACGGTATTAATTTCGTCTAAACTCTTTCTCGCTAGAATCAATACAATTGAGTAGAGATTTTGATCCTCACTGTGAGGCCCATACATTCGGTCTTCTGTCACATCTAAGATGCGCTTAGAAAATCATTTTTCCATGTAAGTAGTTATACATTTGAGACTCCGCTATGAAAGAGGGGTTGTCTGTTTGAAAATAATTTGTCACCCTCAAAGATACAGAAACGCTTTAGGACACTATCGATGGTGGAAAGGGAAGATTGTTCAGCGTCTGCTTATATATGGTAGTAGTACTTCATTTTCGGCCTGATCTTGATGTCAAGTAATTACTGGAACCGACTAATTTTCCAGTCTTTTTTTATAATTGATCGGATGTACGGTTGATATCTGTTTCGAATTCCGAGGAGACATTCGTTCCTCATAGTCTGTGACAGTTCTGGGTCGAATCGGCAATGATATCACTAGTTAGGTTTTCAAGGAAATGAATATAAACAGCCAGTTTTTTCCTCCACTGAACTGTTAGATCTAGATCAGAGAAAAGATCAGTTGCCAATCTCCAGTGATCTTTCTTTTCTTTGCTTCTTTTTTATTATTTTACCCCAAACAAAAAGAGACCGCCATTAGTGTGAAAGTGGTACAGTGAAAGAAATTACTGGGTACAAGGGGTGTCTGAGAAAGAATAAAAGACGGGTAGATCACAATTGATGCTGCACTTAAATTATTGTAGCTATCAAGGAAGTATCTAGAATTTTCGAGGTGCACCCATATATCGTTGCATCATTAGTAAATCAGTCATTTACGTGCTATATGGGATACACCTCTAGGCGATCATGTCTCGAAAGTGACATTATTGTCTGGGCAAAAGATTTTCCCGCAGTAGGTTGCCATTATTTTTAATGGGAGATTGGTTGTCACCCAAATCTATAGAACCTAATCTATCCTGCTATTTAACTCATAGCTGAAGGGAGAAGAGACGAATTAATATCTTTTTCACTTTTAAGTAAATGCAACGAATTTAAGTGAAGTTCGAACCCGCCTCTCTGATTTATCATTCCGAGCCGATGTCCACAACGAACATCAGAAAATATTCGTATATAATCGGAGTATACTTTTATGTAGATCCTTTAAGTAATGGCCAGTGGATATAGATGTTGGTTAGTTACTGTGATTTGACTAAAACAGTTGTGAGTTCAATACCAGCCTACAGCAATGGGGAACAAGTAACTTGCATCATCATCAAATGACTTCAATAACGTAGTTTGTTGGATGTGCGTTGTGGCGCAGTAGATATCGACTCGGAGCAACAAATCAGGGAGCCGAGTTCGAACACCTTGCATTCACTTACGCACAAATACCCTTGGGAAAGGTATTAACCCGTCTCTTTCCTCCAGTTATGGATTAAATAATGAGACAGTCCACTGAAACAGTCTACTGCAGAAAGCAATGGCAACTTACTGCGGGATAATCTTCCGCACAGTCAGTCATGTTTCATTCGAGACATGATCACCCAAAGCGTGTATCAGGTGTGGCACTTAACTGACTAAAAAAGAGGGTAGGTCTTAGAAGTGACCACTGGGTGACACCTGTATTGATTGCTAGATCATCGGAAAACTGTTTTTTAATAACTACCTTCAGATTCCATTTGAAAGGAATTTTAATTCCAATTATTTCATAGCTAGAGAACGTGCACAGTAATCTTTGACTTGTGAAAGAGTAGCAAACGTGATTACTGAAAAGAACACTTTGGAAAGGGTCGACTGGCTGCCAACTGATATCGTACATGAAAATGCATCGCTTAACATATAGAATATTGAAAATGATGATTTATGCGTAAACGATAATGATAATAATAATAGTACGCTTTTAAAAAGCCGAGTGTCAAATGTTATTAAGTGAATTTAAAAAAGGCGAAGTAGAAACAAATAAACAAAAACGATGAAATAAAATCGAAATAAAAACAATGCTAATTCTTCATTATTTGATAAGACATCCAGCTGCAGAAATGCAATCAAATATGGAAGTAATTATGCAATGGTATTCAAAAGGGCGGTAGGTCCGCCATATTGGATTTCGCTCGTCTGAAAAAGGATCGTCAAATATCAATCTTTCTTTTCTTTTTTTTTTTTTATTAATTATTATCCTCCTCCTTCTACTTTCAAGAATGTACTCACAAATCTCCTCCATTTCATCTCTTCCGACCCGCCTCTACCAACTCCCATTATATTTATATCGATTTGTTTATCGATCCAGCGAAATATATACGTGGGTCTTTTGTGTTAGCTTCTTTCTGCATCTCTCTTCGTCTCATTCAGCTGGGGCCGACTGCTTCGTTTATAAATTTAAGATATTATTTTGAATTCTAAAGCATCAGGTCTAAGACACCCTCACTTCTTGTGTATTGTACATAGATTCTCTCTTTCTCTATCACTGCATCTCTCACTCTCTCTCTCCCCCAGGAATACAGATAGACAGAAAATCTGTGATACATAGGTAGATATGATTAGACTGATATAAATAGTTAGCAAGCTAGAGATATATAGATATATTTTTTCTCTGATATCATTCGCTTTCAGTAAAGGTATGCGCCCATCATATATATATATATATATATGCTCGGAACGAGAAACTGGGTAGCCGAGTTCGAATTCCAGTTGAATCCATTGTATTCACTTACGCGCAAATATCCTTGGGAAAGGTATTAATCCGTCTCTTCCTTCCAGTTATGGGTTAAATAGAAGAACAGATTGGGTTCTATAGCCTTGGTCGGCAACCAGTCTACCGCAGAACGTAATGGCAACCTATTGCGGCATAATCTTCTGCCCAGTCAGTCGTGTCTCTTTCGAGACATGATCGCCCAAGCGTGTATCACGTATGGCAATTAACTGACTGAGTTTCGATACCCATACTATTTATATTTACAAAAGATTTATTCGATAATTGAACAGTTGTACCCGATATATATATATATAATAGAAAAGGAAATAGGGTTACTCCAACGAGAGAAATTGGTATAGAATAAAAACTGTGATATATATATATATATATATATATATATATATATATATAATTATTTATGCTATAAATATGTTAACATTTAAATTATACATTGACATATAATTTTGTATTTGAACAGCAATTCTGGGAACTGTGATTAAGCATTTTATTCCATTTTTCATGTTTTTGTAAGACTTCTTTTTTCTGTATATAAAAAAGAAAAGGAATACAAAAATTTATTAAATTCCTAGATCACACATACTCTGTCAGTCGTCTTTTATGAAATTCGTATATATATATATATATATATATATATATATAGAGAGAGAGAGAGAGAGAGAGAGAGAGAGAGAGGAACATTCTGAAATAAAGTAAGTTATTGAAATAGACAAAGAATGAAAGGAGAAGAAAGAAAGGAACAAAAAAGAAAGAAAACGATAGATAGATAGATAGATAGATAGATAGATAGATAGATAGATAGATGTTTTTCATGGCCCGTTTGCTTTCTTCTCACAAACACCCATGTAGTTTGAATAACACAATAAAGCCGTCCGAGTGCATTCAAAAGTGAATTGTGCTGCAGCTACTTTTTTTTTTTTTGCTTAACTTTATCTTGCTGTCTCACTCTGGGTGGGTGGCTGACTGGCCTATTATCGTACAGACTTACTTTCTTGTTGCTCTATAGTTTCACCAAATAAGAACTCTAATTCACTCTGTGTCGCTCATGAATAACTTCACTCTCACCCTTGTCAACTACGAGTTCGAGCTCTACTTTCAGAACGATATCATGCACAAACCTTGCTTCGCATCAAAGCGACATTTGAAACTGATACACCGCTCAACTATATTCCATCTTTGATACATTTTGCAATCAAATCAGTAGCGGTATCATCACAACAGTAGAAAGAGTTCACAACAAAATATTTATTCTTTTGTTCGATTCCAAATATTCTAATGATGCAATGTGTAAAAGCATTTCGAATGAATGGAAGCCATAATTTTAATATGTTTCTATCAGCAGATAGCGAGAATAAATTGTTAATTAAAAATTAACTTCATCCACGGAATATGCTTGGAAGAAAATTTATGCGGAACTTTCACCAAATGAGTGCCAAGACACTGGAATCGATACATATTGGCCATCTTTAAAAAATTAAAATTTCTTTATAATTCAAAAAATGTTATTAGACTCATTTCGACAACTAGTCTTTGAAGAACGCTGAATAAATTTCATAGAAACCACATTTAGAAATGGAATCTATTTGTTCCAACGCAGAATATGGCAATCTCATTTCAAATTAAGCCTAATTCAATTTTCATGTTCTGCACTAAATATTCAGAACGAAAGCGATTGGCTGTGTTTAGAAATTAATGAAAGTATTACTGGCAAAATAGGGAAATTTTATATTTTATGTAAATTCATTAAAAATAGTTTTATTGTATAAATACATCAAAGAAATTATCTATGGTCAAGAATTAAAACACGTTTTAATGACTAAGCAGAGATATTAAGTTTTTTATATATATATATATGTGCAAATAAATGTTTACTGCGTTTTGTAATACATTTATTGCCGTTCAGACACGGCAGTTGAAATTCAAACATTGAGAATATAATGAGAAATTAAAATGCAAAGATATAACTCCAAATTCATGAGCAAATTCATAAATCTATTTTATACAATGCATATGTATAAAACAGAGCAACGCAACAAAAACAAAAAACGTTTAGAAAAAAAACAGAAATCTTTAAACTCGTCATCAGGCATTCTGTATTACGAATAACATCTTTGTCATGAACTTTTAAAAAAATCGTTTGTAGTTTGAAACAGATACACACTATGCAGTGTTGATTTTTTAATCCACATTGTCTTTAAAAATAATGGATATATCAACGGTACTGAGCATTCATCCCTCATAATATATTGCAAATTTTAATATCCATTAAACTTATTTATAAATGGAACTTTGTCTCTGTGTGTTTGTCTGTCTGTCTGTGTGTGTCCGTTATTTTAGTCGAAAGCCATCGACCTTAGACGAGATTTAGACGTCACTAGACAGAAGCCTTCTTCTCAAGACGGACGCATACGTCCTATTCAGAGACATTGCCTTCTTGCTTGTTATTCTTGTTAACTGTCCGTTGGTGTACTTGTATTTGGTTTATTGTACTGAGGTATAAGAAATCTCTATTTATATATCCTCAGTGTTAAAAGTTATTTCTTGCACTATTCTTTCTCTGTTTATCCCCTCCCGGGATATAACAGTAGTGTATTTACGTTTCATCGCTTTTCACGATACTATGCAAAAAGATGTTTTTTTTTTTGTCGTTGAATCAGCTGTTTGCATGTGACAGGACGCCGTTCGACGTATGTCGACTTCACCTCGTACGGCACCCAATATCCTTACTTTTGTATTATTCCTAATCCTTTCAAACGTTTCGAGTTTTTTTCCTAAAGATTCTCAGACTCAGCTTGCGCTTGACATGTGTTTTCGTGAATTAATGCCCCCAATTCTTCGTCTTCAAACTTTTTCGGTGCGCCTCTGTGTTCTTTATCTTCAATGTCAAAATCATTATTTTTGAATAAACCAATCTCTTAATGTTGATTTCAACAGAGCATGGTCGTCGTAAGTCTCAACAAGAATTCTAAGTGCTTCAGCCGTATATTTCTTTTGAATAAATTAGTGCAGTAAAATGTCCCGCAAATACATTTTGTTTGGCACGAAATCCGACATCTTTAACAAAGTTATTTACACTTTGGCGAATTGATATACACTGAATTTCAAGCTTTCTTATAGTACTTTCTTATAAATACTTTACCGTCTGAAACTACACGCGCACAGTTCTAGGAACGTTATCTGTTAGAAAATAGTGAGAACTCTTGTTCAAGGTTCTAATATTTAGTCTTCTTTAAAAGTGTCTTTAGGAAATATAAATTTCGCCTTTCACCAGGACTGATTACTCTGTGCGTAAGTTAATGCAAGAAATTCAACTGGAATTCGAACTGGACTCCCCGATTTGGCGTTACGGGTCGATATCAACTGCACCGCAGCGCACATCCTCCACTGCAATACAACGCACATCCACTAACAAGAGAAACACATGGTGAATATCAAAATTACTTTTGAACTATCTTGCTACACAGTGATATCCAACTAGGCTGGTTTAGATAGAAATATTCCTACTCTACAAAAACGCAGCATAACGAACGGTAGTTTTTGTCATTCCCGGAAATCCATGACATATTCTTCCATCTTCTCAAGAGTCATATTCGACCAAAATCGCTTGAGCTGTACTGTTTTTTAATTTCTAGCCTTGATACAGTTTCAAAATCGATACGAAGCCTTATGATGGAAAACTCATTCTTCACTTTTTCTCAAAGACGCAATGTCTACCTTTTTTTTTCCCATCGCATTTGTTTGAATGAGATCCATTCTTTATCTCCAGCTGTTTAGACTTTTGCAAATATGACACGACATGGCGCTTCTAAGATGACAACTCTGCTTCATTTTCTTCATGGTACAAATATTACTTGGTTTGTTCGCTTATTTTTTTTTTAGCGGCATATCAAACGCTATGGGTTATTTAATACCGAAATCAAAATATTTTGAACGTAGCAATGTGGCTTCTCTGTGTTTCTTCTACATATACTTTCATGGTTTCAGCTCAGATGAATTTAGCTCATTGGTACACATATAAATAAAGTTACTCGAGCAACCACATTAGCAAATAGGTCCCACCCTTTCACTGTGAAACCAATAAATTGTAAACGCAAATTCTACTCCATCAGCTTCTTCTCCCGCATTTCCCGCTTGTGGAATTTCCTTCCGTTTACTTGCTTTCCCGAGAGCTACAATCTCCAAGAATTCAAATGTAAAGTCAATTGTCATCTACTATCTCACTAACTTGCTTCCTCTCTCTCACTCTCTCTCTCTCTCTCTCTCTCGTCAGTATTCTCATCCTTTTCTTACCCAATTCCTGACACTCCCTATAACCTGTTACTATTTCTCATCACTTACCTCCTATGTAACCATCTGCCCAATAGTGGCAGTAAAATGCCTTGCTTGGGGCGACACGATTATAAAAAAAATTATATGCCATCAACCACAGATAAAATGTATTGTCATTTTACTATAAAATGTACTGTTGGTAATTTTATTATAAAATGATATTGATGACAATTTTACTATAAAATGTGTTGTTTATAATTTTTCTATAAATTGGTATTATTGGTAATTTTATTATGAATTTATATTGTTGTTAAGTATTGTTTGTATTTTTTAAATTAAATTAAAGTGAACTGCTGATATTTTTACTATAAGAAATATATTTTTATACTTTCATAATGTTTTGTGTTGTATATCCATGGTTTTGAGGACGCAAAAAGTTATGCCTTAATTCATAATCGGAGGCCACAATTTAAACAACCTAAGGTACGCAGATGATACAGTGCTGATAGCAGACACAGAAAGGAAACTACAAGACCCCCTACAAAAGGGAGCAGAAGAAAGTAACAAGAAAGGACTAGAAATAAACTGCAAAAAAACAGAATGCATAGTCATCAGTAAAAAGGGTAGCCCAAAATGCCAAATAGAGGTCGGCGATACCAGAATCAAGCAGGTACAAAAGTTTTAATATCTGGGAAGCGTTATAACAGAAGAGGTAAAGTGCGACACAGAGATCCGAAGATGAATTGGCATGGCGAAGGAAGCATTCCAGAAGTTGAGTAAAGTATTAAGAAACAGGACAACTTCGCTAGAAACTAGGAAGAGAGTACTGGATAGCTACGTGCTGTCCGTCCTTCAATACGGCAGTGAATGCTGGACAATACCATGAAAGACGAAGGAAAAACTTGAAGCAACTGAAATGTAGTTCTACAGAAGGATGCTGCTAATATCATGGATCAAGCATGTGAGCAATGATGAGGTCTTGGAAATGATGAAAACAAAAAGAAAATTAATATTGACCATCAAGAAGAGACAGCTGAAGTTCCTGGGACACGCAATGAAGAAGGAGGGCTTGGAGAATCCGATACTAACAGGCCAGATAGAGGGAAAAAGAGACAGGGGAAAGCAACGGATAACATATTTGAAGGACCTAATCAGGTGGATGATGGAACGAAGATTGCATGGTGTAACAGGAGAAGGCGTGCTGAGAGCCACCAGGGATAGGGAAACGTAGAAGGGACAAGACACATAGAAGAAGAAGTGTTTTGTGGTGAGGGTTAACTATTTGATCATAGCTACCACCTCGGGTCAGTGTAAACCGGGAAACAACAGCAATTAAAAGCTGGTTCCACGCTTTTCAAAACCTTTAATTTCCCGATCAGACGCCTTGTGGCTGAATGAAGTTCATAGTTATACACAGAACTAGCTTCAAAGGTAATAAGAAGGTGCCTCTCAGAGAGCCTTCCCCAAAAACGGACACACTCGGAATCAAATGTTGTGTCTTATGTAATCACCGGCTTCAATTCTTCAGATCCCTACGTTACATCATAGACTTCATAAAAAATGGACAGCTTTCTTTTACTCGATTATTTCAGGATAGAGAGAGAGAGAGAGAGAGAGCAGTAGTAGTAGTAGTAGTAGTTTTACAATGTGCGTTATCGGAACGAAAAATTGGTGAGCCGGGTTCGAATTCTAGTCGAATTTCTTGCATTCACATACTCGCAAATACCCTTGAGAAAGACATTAGTACGTCTCTTCTGCCTCCAACTATGTATTAAATAACAGAATATATTAGGTTCTAAAGCCTTTCGTTGGCAACCAGTCTTCCACAGAAAGTACTGGCAAATTATATAAGGAAAATCTTTTGTCCGGTCAGTCATGATTCTTTCGAGACATGATCGCCCAAGCATGTATCATTTATAGCACTTAACAGACTGAGTAATTTCAGCATCGTTTCAAAAAGAGGCAAAAAAAAAAAGGAAGATGTTCGAGATTGGCCAATATCTAATCAGGCTGTGGAAGGTATCTATTTATTTTATTTTATTTATCGCTGTTGTATCTGTATATTCTCATATTTTCTGTATTATATCAAAATTTAAACAATACAGTCCAGCCCTGCAAAATTTCCATGTCCACGGTGTTTAAAAAAACGCCCAATAATGTCGGCTAATCTGAGTTTTAACCAGTCCTATGCCATTCTGGTCCAGCCTACGCGTTTTGTTACACAGATAATTATTATCTACTAGCGGTATAGCCCGGCGTTGTTCGGGTGTAATGAAAGCTTTAAAACAAATCAATGGTCCTGGAGCTCAGACTCTTTGGAATTTGGCACGAAAGACTAAAAAGCAATAGTTGTTTCCAGTTAAAGCGAAACCATAGACTGAAAGAAAAATGAATGGATGTATGTCAAATTTTGATTTCCTGCTATCGATATCAAATAAGTTTTTTCGTCTTAAACTGAATTTTGAAGGCTAAATAAGTCCTCTGAGTAAATGGTATCATGGCTGAGACTAAGAACTACAATTATACCTACTTAGAGCCAAATCCGAAGCAAAAACTAAAATAAATGGGCTTAAAAAATACAGACATACAGACAGATAAACAGACACACACACCTACAAACATCTTGCCTTTTATATATATATATATATATATATATATATATATATATATATATTATCGATTTTCTACACTATTGTAAAAACTGCAATCTTGAAACTTCTCAATATCGTTTCTTATGTCTTTGTCTATGAGTGTATCAAATTTGATTAAAATCGGACCACTCCTTCTATAAGCCGATTTTTTCGATTATCGATTTTCGATATTTATCTGGGGTACCTCGACACAAAACCTAACGAAGAACACTCGCAGGCGCTTACATTACAACTGAGTAAATTTTCAAGAAAATCGGTTCAGCCGTTTCGGAGTCTATAGGTAACGGACACAAACACACACATACGCACAGCCACACAGACAAAGTTCCATTTATAAATAAGTTTCGATCCTCATTAACCAACCATCACTTGTAATTAGCTTCACTTTTATTCATATCATTTCACCTAATTTACCTTTGCCATTTTAGCAACCCACTTAAGCGAACCTTGAGCTTTGTATTTATGGAATTTTAGTATAAATTTTGGACTAGAAACAAAGGAAAACGTGCTGGACTGCTATGTAACATCTAACATTCTGCATGGCATTGAAAGGTTTAACAAACGATATCTTTAAGGATGAAGAAGAGGCTCGACGCATCAGAAATGTGATTCTACAAAATGATACTGAAGATACCATTGACCGAGCATCTGAGCAACGATGGGGTTTTGGAGAGGATGCAAAAGAGAAGCTAACATCAGGAAGACACAGCTGAGGTTTCTGCGACAATGTAATAAGGAAAGAGGGCTTGGATAATCTGATGCTCACAGAATGGATAGAGGGAAATATAGCTTTGATTAGTTTTGCACCATATCAGTAATATGAAGCACGTAATGAGAACGCACCGGATGTGCGTTGTGGCACAGTGTATATCGGCTCGGAACGAGAAACGGGGAGCCGAGATCGAATTCCAGACGAATCCATTGTATTCACTTACGCGCAAATACCCTTGGGAAAGGTTTTAATCCGTCTCTTCCTTCCAGTTATGGGTTAAATAGCAGGACAGACTGGGTCGGCAACAAGTCTACCGCAGAAAGCAATGGCAACCTACTGCGGGAAAATCTTCTGCCCAGTCAGTCATGTCTCTTTCGAGACATGATCGCCCACGCGTGTATTACGTATGGCATTTTAACTGACTGACTAATGAGAACCAAATTCTAATTACGTATAACCTGAATGGTGTTTCTACTTACAGTCACTCCACTGGAGAAATTCGGTTATTTCAATCCGTAAATAGAATCTTATAATCGACAGTTTGCTTCACCAAGTCACTGGCTCGATATCGCCAATGGGTTTATGAAAACTAACAAAACATATGCCTCCTCAGTAGTTCGTATATTTCTTTGGTTAACTAGAAAAGCATCAAACATTTATTAGTTTCTGTTTCTGTTTTCAGCAGATTGCAAACTAAAACGTCCTAATTCTCGCAATTTGTTACGAGTGTCAAATTAATTTGGGACTTAAATGTTAATAGTCTAGAGCAGCGTTTCTCAACGTTTTTACCTTTAAATAGTTTTCATGTCTCAGGAAACCCCTGCATAAAATATTATAACCATTACCAATATACAGTTTTTACATTATTCGGACTATTGTCCTCATCTTTGTTGCAATTTGTACGGCGTTTCGGGCGTTGTACGTTCCGATCTTCTTCCCGTGCTAGGAATTTCGAACCGAACCCTTTATTACAATCACTTGGGTTTATCATCTTCATTCCTTGCGTAGCAATTTTTCTATTAAAAGTTATGAGTAATCTCCCTCTAACTCTGAAAGTTACTTGTTCACCACTGCTGTAGCCTGGTATTGAACTCACAACTCTAAGAGTCAAGTTAGAAACTGACCAACGTCTATCTCGTACAAATGGCAACAAAGATTGGGACAATAATCCGAATAATGTAAATACTGTAAATACTGCCTAATCTTAGAAATATAAGCAAATACCATTACTAATATTTACATCTTTCATATTTCTATCTAATCGCCACCTGTTGGCTTACCTCTTCAAGGAATCAGACCTAGGAATTCTAAGGAATATTTACAGCCTAAAACTAATTTCTGGCTTTAAATAACCTCCAAAGTATTGATAAACTGTAGAAGACGATTCAACTGAACCAAATGAAGGTCGAGAGTTTTTTTTTTCTGTTTCTATACCGGAGGACCTAAATAGATCAATTTCCATAGCACTACCGAATAAGTCAGGTGCAAATGAATGTGAACTCCACCTAACAATGAGCCATTTAACAAAGCTCATACCCCGAATTCTTATGAACAGAGTGCGCATCAGAATTGGGCCATAAATATGAGAATAACAGTACTGGGTCGTTACAGATACCAGAACAAAGAACATGCTCAGAATACCATCAGAAACAGCAATACAAATGCAGAAGGACCTGCACTTGTACTTTATAGACTACGCAAAGGCATTTGACAAAGTACGCAACAAAGACTTGTTGGAGATGCTCAGCAACCTCGATATTTTTAGGAAAGACATTAGGGTAACCAAAATCTATACTGGCAGTAAACCGCTTGCATACGGACAGGTAATGAATTCAGTAGGTATAAAAAAAAAAATAGAAAGGGGCATGAGACAAGGACGTGTTTTCTCACCGGATCTACTCAACCTATGCAGCAAAACAATTCTGAGACAAAAAAGTAGTTGTCAGAATTTGTCTTTGGCGGCCACAATCTCAATATTATAAAATAAAAAGGGCACAGTGTTGTTAGCAGAGACGGGAAAGAATGCAGGGCTTCCTACAGAAGGCGAGAAGAAAGTACTGAACATAAACTTCAAGAAAACTGAATATATGGTCATCAGCAAAAGGAAGATCCCCAAAATTCCAGCTACAGGTCGGAGAAGCTAAAATAAAACAATTAAAAATATTTAAATATCTGGGAAGTGTTCTGACAGATGATGGAAAGGGCAGCACTGAAATCTCCAGACGCACTGCCATGGCCGATGATGTGTTTCAAATAGTAAACAAAGTAGTAAGAGATTGGAAAATTTGATTTAAAACAAAGTAAAAAGTGATGGACAGCTATATGATATCTGACATTCTGCATGGCAAGGTAAGGTTCGACGATCTCTTCGAGGATGAAGAAGAGGCTTGACTCAGCATAAATGTGATTCTACAGAAGGATGCTGAGGATACATGAACCGAGCATATGAGCAACGACGAGGTGTTGGAGAGGATGCAAACGAGAAGAGAACTCATGCTTAACATCAGGAACAGACAGATGAGGTTTCTTGGACATGTAATAAGAAAGGATGTGCGTTGTGGTGCAGTGGATATCGACTCTGAATGATAAATCGGGGAACCGATTTCGAATTCTAGTTGAATTTATTGCATTCACATACGTACAAATACCCTTGGGAAAAATATTAATCTTTTTCTTCCCTCCAGTTATGGGTTAAATAGCAGAACAGATTGGGTTCTATAGACTTGGCTGGAAACCAGTCTACCACAGAAAGCAATGGCAACCTAGTGCGGGAAAATCTTTTGCCCAGTTATGTTTCTTTCGAAACATGATCACCCAAACCGTGTATCACGTATGGCACTAAATAAGAAAGGAGGGCCAGGAGAATGTGATACTCACAAGATGGATAGAGGGAAAGAGAGACAGGGGAAAACAGCGTATGACATAGTTGATGATCTTGAGCAAGTGGATGACGGATAAGTCTTCAGAGAGATATCAAGACGAAAAGTGTTGGGAGTGACAAGAGACAGGGGCAAGTGGAAGTTCATGATCGCCTACGCCCTGAAGGAACATGACACATTAAGAAGAAGAAGAAAAAAGATAGTTCCACCTGTCAATGAGACATTAGTTGAATGACCGACTACCTGAGAGTGAAGGAGTATTTGAAAACTGAGGAAGTTTATTCGGAGATATCTTATTCCATGGTGATATGCCTTGAACTCGTTTTAGACACAGCTTGGAATTCTATTTATCTCTTAGCAGTAAAGATAAGTTTATTTTATAACTTTTTGACAGTTTTGTAGAGATCTTCTTGCGTATTGTGAGGGTTGCAATAGTTTTAGCAGTTGGAAAGAATTAATCAATATTTTAACGCGCAATATTTTTTAAATAATTCTGAGAATCCTTTGTTCACCACAAAAAAAAGATCGGAATGTTAGATAATTTTTTTTTTTAAATTTATCTTTGAACTTGAGAAATTTCTTATCAAAAGTTACTTTTTTTCATTTATTTTTAGTATTTGTTTTCTTTCTTCTGTTTTATTTGTGTTTTTTTTATTTTGGCGCTAGGAAGACGCTGATCAGAGGAGTTCTTTCATCTTTAAGAAAAACAAAAGTTCGGCTCTCCATTTAAGTTCTTTATTCTCATCATAAATTTTATGTTTCCCATGTGTATGCCTTCGAAAAACTTCGCCTACAATGCATAATTACATTTTTCAGGATTTTGCTTGAAAAGTTCCGACAAAATGCTTTCATTATTATCTATATGATTCGAACAGTTAATCGTTAATACTTACAGACCCATCACAAAATGCTTTCATTATTATCTGTATGATTCTAACAGTTAATCGTTAATACTTACAGACCCATCACAAAATGCTTTCATTATTATCTGTATGATTCGAACTGTTAATCGTTAATACTTACAGCCCCATCACATTGAATACACTGACTCTGTCTGATCACCGAAGTTAAACAACGACTAGTCTTATCTGAATTTAAATAAGTAACCGCTTAGGATGTATGCTGTGGTACAATGGATATCGGTTCGGAACGGTAAATCGGGGACCGAGTTCGTATTCCAGTAGAATTCCTTAAATTCACTTACGCGCAAATACCCTTGGGAAAGTAATTGAAACTCACTATTCAGCTCGCTTCAGGTGAGTTTCAATTACTTTTCAGTAATTTACTTCCTCTGAATTTAAATAAGTAACAGCTTAGGATGTGTGTTGTGCAATGGATATCGGCTCGGAACGATAAATCGGGGCCTGAGTTCGAATTTCAGTTGAATTCCTTGCATTCACCAACGCGCAAATACCCTCGGAAAAGGTAAGAATCCGTCTCTTTCCTCCAGCTATGGGTCAAATAATAGAACGAATTGGGTTCTATAGCTTTGGTTGGTAACCAGTCTATCGCAGAATGTGCGAGAGAAGAATTGTAACTACAGTTACATCTACCTATTTCAATATTAAAATAATGGGACCTCACTGCCAAACTAGTACTACGTTTAAATTAATGAAGATAATGTTCCAAAATGGATGAGCGTTGTAGTGCAATGGATATCGGCTTGGAACGAGAAATTGGCGAACTGAGTTCGAATTTCAGTTGAATTCCTTGCATTCACTTACGCGTAAATACCATTGGGAAAGGTATTAATCCATCTCTTCCATTTAAGCTATGGGTTAAATAGCAGAACAGATTGGGTTCTATAGCCTTGGCTAGCAACCAGTATATCGCAGAAAGTAATAGCAACCTACTGCGGATAATCTTCTGCCCAGTCAGTCATGTCTCTTTCGATACATGATCACCTAAGCGTGTATCGCTTATGGCACTTAACTAACTGATTGAACCGCTTAGAAATAAGATGAATCACCTGCTTCTTTTTTTATATAATCGTTTCACCCCAATCATTGCAGTACTGACACTAGTGCGCAGGGGGTTACATAAGAGGAGAGCAAAGAGAAAGCGGAACAGGTGACGGGTAGTGACGGATAATGGATGAGAGAAGAATAGGAATGCGGGTGTGAAAAGGGGCTATGTGTGAGTAGAGCAAAAAAAAAAGAATATAATAAAGCGATTGTCGAGGAAAAAAGCAGAGAACTATGGGAATTAATGAGATGACAATTGACGTTGCATTTAAACTCTTAGAGATTGTAGCTATCAGAGAAGCAAGTATACGAAATGGAATTCCACAAAGTGCGAGAAAATAACTGATAGAGTAGAAATGGCGACTACATTTGACTGCTTTGACTGTAAAAGTGTGGGACCTAATTGCCAGTCTTGCAGCTCGACTAAAATCATGTAGAGGGGGTACCAGGGTTGTGTTAAAAATTACTGTTAAAAATTTTTAAAAAAAGGTAGTCGAACACATAACATTAACATTATAACTCTCTCCTCCTGTCCCAGCCTTAGTTATTAAATTTTTAATACTTGATATAAGATATCACAATGATAAGATCAGTCAATGATTATTTATAACTATTTATACTATTATGCTATATATACTGGGACTTATGTATGCACCTGAAAGTAATCCATGATAATATTTTAAATTTTGAAATCATGGATTAGGCTAGTCTCCCTGAAAGCAAAACACTGCGCCACTCCGGGTTAACTCTCACAATAGATCTCAAGTGGAATGACTATATAGAATCACTTAGCTAAATCCGCTGCAAAGAAAGTCGGTTCTCTGTGTAGGGCCAAGAAGTTTGTTCCGCCTGAAACAATACTGCACATATATAAATCTACCATCCGCCCGTGCGTTGAATATTGCTACCATATCTGGTTGGGTGCTCCTGCTATTTACCTAGGTGTCCTTGACAAAATCCAACGGAGAATCTGTAATGTGATCGATCCCGAGTCACTTTCTCACCGGCGCATTCCAGCCGAATTTGAACTTCATCACTATAAATTTATCAAGTATGTGATTTCTGAATATCGTCTATGGGTGCAGTCTCAGTGCTCAGTACTGGAAGGATGTGCCTGTAAGCTATGTCACAAGTTAACTCAAGCCTTGAGACTGAAACTAAGGGGTAGAAGAAACTGTTAGGAAGCGTCGATGATTATGTTACCACAAAGTATCAAATCATTGTAACTGAAGGTATGAGCGTACTTGCATTGTTCAAAATATTTAATCACCTCAGATCCTAGGTTCCTAACAAGGGGTCCAAAATATTCTATAGTCAGATTTCAAACACCTTGTCCAAGGACATCATGGATCACTTATCTCAACTACATGATGAATTTCACCGTTATTTTCCTGACTTAAACCCTCGACATGCAGGATTGGCAAAAACTTTCTTCTTGTGTCAGGTTGATGATGTGTTAGAAGACACACAAGAAGAGTTTGTTGAGCTTATCAACAATTCAACAGCCAAGAATATGTTCCAGTGAAAACCATTGCCCAACTTCTGGTGTTCAGTGATGGAATTACTTTTGCCTTTCTCTTCAACCTACCTGTGTGAAAGTGGGTTTTCTTCATTACTCGCAATAAAAACAAAATCAAGGAACACGCTGTCTGTAGAAGATAACTTGAGGTGTACTCTGGCCGCTACTGAACCAAGGATTCATGAGCTGATTGCTCAAAAACAACCACAAAAGACCCACTGAGAAATATAGCGTTAAACACTTTTTTTTTCAATAAATAAAAAGTTTCATTCACTTCTGTTTTGGAATTTTTTAATGTTTTTTTTTTCATACATGTGTTTCATTTATACATGTTTTATGATTTTTTTTTATTCATACATTCGCTTGTAAGCTCAAAATAAAGCCAGTTTTATAAAGATAGTTTTTGTGAACAATAGCTACAACTATAACAACGCTAACACAACATTTTTAATAGGTGTTTTACTTAAATAAAGAATGAAATGATTTTGATTTTATATGAGTAAGATTAAAGCTTAATCAGCATAATAACGTAGGGCATTTTACATGAATATATTTTTTTTCTGGAAAAATCTGTTATTTTGCTGGTTTAATTTATTCCATTGTAGGGGTCCACAAATAAATAAAGGACTGGAAAAGGGAGAACGGGACAAAAACCCTGCCCCAGCTTATGTGTATGTTCCCAGAAACCGTAATTAATGTGAACTCGGCAAAATAAGAATTTGCTGCTGATTATTTTATTTGTTATGTTTTTTCGCATCGGTAAATATTTGACTTTAGCAACTTTACATTATATTGCAATAACAGTCATATACATGAATAGTCATATACATGAATAGTCATATACACAAATAGTCATATACACGAATAGTCATATACATGAATAGTCATATACATGAATAGTCATATACATGAATAGTCATATACACGAATAGTCATATACATGAATAGTCAAATACACGAATAGTCATATACATGAATAGTCATATACACGAATAGTCATATACATGAATAGTCATATATATGAATAGTGATATACATGAATAGTCATATACACGACTAGTCATATACATGAATAGTCATATACATGAATAGTCATATACACGAATAGTCATATACATGAATAGTCAAATACACGAATAGTCATATACACGAATAGTCATATACATGAATAGTCATATACACGAATAGTCATATACATGAATAGTCATATACATGAATAGTCATATACATGAATAGTCATATACACGAATAGTCATATACATGAATAGTCATATACACGAATAGTCATATACACGAATAGTCATATACATGAATAGTCATATACACGAATAGTCATATACATGAATAGTCATATACACGAATAGTCATATACATGAATAGTCATATACACGAATAGTCATATACATGAATAGTCATATACACGAAGAGTCATATACATGAATGCTAGGCGTTATTTATAGAAGTAAGGAAGTACAAATAAAAAGAACTGAAATTGAAAACTTTTTCCATGTTATTGAAACAGACGTAAAATACTTCCATCCCTTTCTTTCTTTCTTTCTTTCTTTCTTTCTTTCTTTCTTCTCAGTGATACCAAGCAGCATCACTGATATGTCTTTTCCGTCTTTCCAAGCAATGCAAACAGAACAGTCCATTATTTATGAGGTATTGGCAGGGTATAACTACACATGGGCTAAGTAACTAAAAAAATGAAAGTAATTCCATTTCGTTACAAAAAAAAAAAAAAAGAATACACGATTCGATTGAAATATAATTTTATTTTGCTATTTTTTAAAGGTTTATTTTTTAATCGTTTCAACTCAAGCATGGCAGTACTGCCACTGGTGCCCAGAGGGCTACATAAAAGTAGAATGAAAAGTTACGTAAGAGGAGAGCGAAGAGAAATAGAAACCGGTTACAAGCGGTTTCAGAAAATGGTTAAGAGAAAGATGGTAATACTGGTGTGAAGAGAGTTGTGTGAGAGTAGAGTGAGAAAGGAGAAGGGAGAAGGACAAGATAGAAGAGGTTTTGGGGAAAGGATAAGAGAAGGATGGTAGTCAAGGGAATAAGAAATGTCAGTTTACGTTGCATTTAAATTATTGGTGATCGTATCTATCAGGGAAGCATTTATACGGAAGAGAATTCCACAGGAAGGAAGTGCGAGAAAAGAAACTATTAGAGTAGAGGAATCGGTTGCATTTAGTTATTTTGAGTGTAACAGGGATGGGACCTTGTTGCCAGTCTGGTTGCTTGAGTACATTCTTGTAGAAGGGGAACCAGATAGTTAAGCTTGTCAGAATAGAAACCATGAAAATATTTGTAGATGAGACAGAGGGAAGCCACATCCCGTCGATGAGAAAGTGGCTGGAGTCGAGCTGCCATGTCGGTATCGATTACACTGCGTATACGTGATCAGAGAAAGTGTGAAAGATCCCAGGAAGACATTATTCGTTATGTCTCAATTTGCACAAGAGTGTATTTTTCAAAAAATTGAATTAAAATATCAATTAAAATATCATGTGAATTTATATCTTTAAAATTGAATTCACATTTGACGATATTAATCACAGATTAAAAATTCAGTTCAAAATAGAATAATTGTATTATTAACCTATTTTTTTATGAAAAAACATTTGGCATTTTTTACCTTATAGTCTTTTCTACTATCAGCTGAAATTTATAAAATTGTATAAAAATAGGTTTCTGAAGTCCACTAGTTGTTATTATATTTAGTATTGAGAAGAGATTCGTTCATAAACTTTTGTTTGAAGTAGTGTGGAATATTTACCCCATGTACTTATTTTCTCTTCTAAAAAAATTGCATGAAAATAGGTTTCTGAAGTCCACTAGCTGTTATATTTTTTTATTGAGAAGAGATTCGTTCTTAACATTTTGTTTGAAGTAGTGTGGAATATCTACCTCATGTACTTATTTTCTCTCCGAGATACATGTGTTATTCATTTTAGTTCTAGCTGAGCTTTAAAATCCTCGTGTGATTCAATTTGTCATTTGACACAATTCTTTGTTTGCCAAGACCGCCAGTCTGAAATGACAATTATCGCCGTTTCTAAAAAATCATAGAACGGGAAACACTCTTCTTTAGAAGAAAATAAAACTCGATGTTTCTCTCTCTGGTAGACAAAACTTAAATATTGCCGAATCAATCTTCTTTGTATGTCTTTTCGGGGCGTAGTCAATTATGTCTCAATAACTTCCTGTTCCTGCGATCATAATCATAAGATAAGATAAGCTGGTGACAGTGTTGATAGAAGACGCGGGAAGAAAACTACAAGGACACTCTACAGAAGGTAGTGAAGGAAAGCGAGAAGAAAGGACTAACCATCAATTGTAAGAAGATAGAATGCATTGATGTTACCAAAAGGGACAACCAAACATACAAATTACAAATTTAAGATACCAAATTCAAACAAGTACAACAATTTAAATATCTAGAAAGTGTTTTAACAGAAGTGCAACATTGAAGCCTAAAGTCGCATTTAGATAGCAAAAGATGCCTTCTAAAAGCTAAGCAAAGAATTAAGAAATAGAAAATTATCGTTGAAAAAAAAGAAAAGAGTACTAATCTGTTGCGTCATATATATCAGCTTAGTAAATATACAAAAGTAGAAAGGGGTATGTGACGAGTATGTGTCTTCCCACCAGACTTATTTAACCTATACACTAAGGCAGATTGTTCCGAACCAGTGAGTTGCGACCCCTGGGGGATCGTGAAGCCTTGGCAGGGGTTGCGATGCCTTGGCAGGAAAGCGTATAGCCTTCTTAGAAGTAGTTTGGGATAACATTAATTGTATTTCATCAATTACATTTTTCAAGCTCTTAGATTTTTTTTTGTTTAGGTGCAAAGTGACAGTTATGACAAAGGTTTTGAAGGTTGTTATTTCAAAGCCTTAAAAAATCTTCCCATTCATGTCAATATAAAAACAAAGAATAAAAACAAGATTGGATGTTGAAGATGACATGAGATTGGCTCTAACAAACACTCAGCCACAAATTTCAAAACTTGCTGCTGAAATACAACAGCAGGCATCTTACTAGCTGGGTTGGATAGCTTTTTAAACATATTATAATATTATTTTAAGAAGTACATGTTCTTTTTGTGAATTCAGGTTGGACCAAAGTGCTTTAATTTGGTAATAAATAATGACAGAATTTTAAAATATTTTTAGATGTTTCTTTCCTTGTCCTTCACAAAAGATAAAAAGAAAATTAAGCTGCAGATAGTAAACCCTTAGTAGGGGGTCGCATGGGTTTCAAACTTTTAGGTAAGGGGTCGCGAGTGCCAGAAGGTTGGGAATCACTGCATTAAGGGGATTCTGAAAGAACTATAAGTCGACGATATGCGTAGCAACATAGCAGAAGACGGGAAGTGCGATAATGAAATCTGAAGGTGCATTGGAATAGCAAAATATGCCCTCCAGAAACTAAAGAAACTATTAAAAAACAGGAAAATTTGGTTAGAAACAATTAAAAGCTCCTATGAGTGCTAGATAATCGCCTCACAGATGGAAAATAGGCTTTAAACAATAGAAATGTGGTTCTACGGAAGAATGCTAAGAATAATCTCGCCTAAGAACAAAAAGAAGTAACTTCTTTTCTCACTTTGTGTTCCTGTTCTCTCATCCTTTCATGGAAGCTCTTTAAGTTGTTTCCCAAGGCTCTTTTTTCGATATTAGCTGGTGGGTAGGTTTTCAGTCGCGATAAACTGTTATAGTGCAGATACGAATTTTATTTTCTTGAGGAGATGGCCGGCACGCACGTTAGTCTAATGGGCTTTTTTTTTTTTTTTTATAAGCGTTTCACCCCTAGCAAGGCATGTCACTGCCACTACTGCGCAGGGGGCTACGTAGAGTGGAGAAAGGCTGATTAAATATAGGAAATGTCAGAGCCTGGGTGATAGGCGGGTAAGGATACTGAGAATGAGGGTTGGGTAGATGAGAGTGTTCTGAGAATAGTTGGGAGTTAATGTGATAGGAGGTGTCTATTGACCCTATATTTCAACACCTGGAGATTGTAACTGTCGGGAAAGCAGACTTGTGGAAGGGAGTTCCACAGGCGGGAAGCGCGAGAAAAGAAGCTGTTGGAGTAGAATTTACGGTTACATCTTATTTGTTTAACTGTAAAAGGGTGGGACCTAGTTGCTAATCTAGTATCTCGTGTAAATTCCTGCTTAGGCGACACCAGTGATCTAAGCTCATCGGAGAAGAAGCCATGAAAGTACTTGTAGAAGAGGCACAGGGAAGCCACATCACGCCGGTGAGAGAGCGGCTGCAGCCGGTCTGCCAAGTCAGTATAAAAGTTTTATTTCCAATTTCTGGTGATGAACAGAACTAATTTCTCCTTACTTTCGAAAAGCCGAAATAAATATATCTCCCTTCTATTTTGCATGGCTTTATTTGTTTGTTTGTCTGTTTGTTGTTGTTGTTTCGTTTTTTTTTTGTTTTTTGTTTTTTGTTTTTTTTTTCAGTCATTTTACCCCAAGCAAGGCGGTACCGCCACTGATGTGCCGGGGGCTACATAAGAGAGTTAATGTTTTAGACAGGAGGAGAGTGAAGACAAAGACGAACCAGCTACAGGGGGTGAAAGAGAATGGGCAAGAGAAGGATGTGAACACAGGAGTGAAGACAATTGCGAAGGTATAGAGAAAGGAAAAGAACAAGATACACGAGGCGATGTGGAAAGGGATGGAGTTAGATAAGATATGGGAATTGACTTTGCATTGAAATTCCTGGAGATTGTAGCCGTCAGGAAAGCAAGTATATGGAAAAAAGTTCCACATTGCCAAAACCTACTCTAGGGTCTATCACCAGCCGTCCATCGCCGTCATCCGACACTAACAGACACCAATATATTTATCAACCATGTGTACGCAGAAACCACTTTTCCAGACCACTGCGACTACGACCAGGTGTTATGAAAACAATGAAGTGCAAAGCTACAGGGTACTGTTGCAATATATCCATTCGCGGAATCTGACATATGCTTATGGTTTAGGAGTAAAATGGTATCCCAGTGTTTATCAATATAAATACAAGTATCTTTTGAACAAATAGTAACTTAGTCTAAGGCATATGATATTCACTTGTGTTTAACATTCCTGGATATTATAATTTAAACTTCATTTGCTAAATCAGTCTTAAGGAACATGAAAACATAATGGACATGCTGATAATTCAAAAGAAATAAAACATGGAATAATGGCTTGGAGAATTTGACACACACAGGTTATATCGAATTCATATACAGGAGAAGGCAGCGGGTCACTTACCTGACGAGCTTTTTGTGGATAGAAGGAACAAGAGTGAAAGGGATTGCAAAGACACAAACCTTATTAAGAGTTGTAAGCAAGAGGAAGCTGTAGAGAGACATAACCGCTCAATTCCGGAAGGGAATCGAAACAAAGCATAAAGCGATACATCAATACACTATCGAAGCCTAAAGATTTTTTATTAGTATCAAAGAATATGACAGTATTAAAATATATAGAACAATGAAAAACCTATGCCTATATTTGAAGCTTCAGGGAGATAGTTAAGGTTATTTTTTAATCAGCCTTGTGTCAAACATAACCAAACACCCTGCAACTTAAATATTTGTTCTTTATCATCAGACGGTTGGAAATAGGAATGTATGGATTAGTGGAAGAATAAAAGTATACTTTTTGCACGTTTGAATAGAAATTTATTGATGGAAAAGGATAACATGAATTACTAGAAATTAAACGTTCCAGCAGAAACAGTTAAGAAGTTAAGGATATCAAATGCGTTCGTAGTAGTCCTTGCATGAGTGAGTTTATATGTACGTAGGCAGGAACGTATGTATGTATATATGTATGCATGAGCGTTTGTTGAGTAGGAGTGTCTTTAAAGTATTCGCTCAGTCTTAAAGGGTTCTGTGCGGTTATCAAGTAGATAGGTGAACGATGAATGAGGTGAGAGGTGAGATTGAGACAGAAAGAGAGAGACAATAATAATTACGATCGCTTGACGTATTAATTGCTCGTTATCATAAATCTCTTAAGCGACGGTCATCATTGCTCGTCTTTTATTTTGTTTGGGATCTCACTCCTGGATGTGATTCTGACATTTCCATTAAACAACAAACATTTCGCATCGAGGTGTGAAATTTCGCGAGTTTTGTGTGTTAAGCAAAATGTGTAAATTCGAGAAAATTCGTTTATTTCTAGCAATGAGTTAAATTTGAATTTTTAAAACTAGAATTTATTCTGTTCACTACTAAGTATTGTAACTATTTACACTATTTAAATTGTTCTGACTGTTGTCCTCATTTTTGTTGTCTTTGTTGTCCTATTCACGATGTTTCGGCTGTTGTACTCTCCAGTTTTCTTCAGGAGCTGTCTATATTTCTGAGATGAGTTATTATAATTATTTACAGTGTGGTTCTAATATTTGTTGTGATACTTTTGAAGACGGAGCCTTACAACGACTGAAACGTCGAGAATATGTCAACGAATATGATGACAACAATCAAAACAATGAAAATGGTTTAAATATTGAAAAACTGTCGAGGCCAGTGTCTTTTTGACTGAAACATTGTGCTAGTAAGAAAAAAGTTGGAAACAATCCGTGCTTTAATAAATATCTATGCAGCTTCCACGTTAATTTATAGGTGCACCTCCAAAGATCTGGATTACCAGATCCTGGTAGCAGATTTATTCTCTGAGTAAACCTGAAAGTTCAATAGGAGAATAACTGGCTTGTAAAGTCCAATGCATTTAAAATCAAACGATAAATGTTTCACAACTTCCGGAAAAACCCTGAACATTCCCCTACCATGACGGATGGGTCTTGTCTCAAGGATTTTCCTTGCTTTGAATTGGGAAGCCATGTCTCTCCACAACATCCTCTTGCTTACATCTCTTAGTAACTTTTATGGAGAAACACACCTATTCCTCAGATAATGGACTCTCCCTCCTATATTAATAAGAGGTAACAGGAAGTTCTTGAGAAGTTCTTGGGAAGTTCATAGGAGTTCTTGAGAGTTCTATTGGAGTTCAGTAGAACTACTAGGCAGTTGATATTAATCGGCAGTTAGCCGAATACTAAGGAGTCAACTTTCAGTGGAAGATCACCAAGTTCCTAAAATTTAGGGTGCGTTAAGTCAATTAGCAACCGACATAGCACGATTATAACTTTCAGTGCGAAAACTACTCCACAAGAGTAACGTTTGTGTCTTTGGAATTTCTTTCACTTTGGGTCACAAGATGCTGGAAATACAGTCGACTTATTGCACCATTCTAAGAAGCATCTAACACGTCTCACTATACTTTACCTTAACAAAAGCCAGATCAGACTAAAAATGTCATATCTGGGTGGAATCTCTTCAATATTCACTTGCCTGTTTGGACAAAGTTCCGAAGCGTCAGCGCAGCCGTATCGTTGATGAATTATCTTCCACCTAAAAACGTTTTTTCCCACACAGACGAAACGCCCCTCGCTGCTCTGTCAGTTATTCCATGGCATGTTTTCTGGTGTGCTATATTCCTTGAATCCACCAAACATGATTTGTGCAGCTGGGACTCTCCATGCAACGACAAGGATGAATTATCATCATGTCCTTCGGATTACATTCAGATAAATTCTTCCCAAATACTACCTCCTTGTGGAACAAACACTCAGCAGGTTGTTTATCTTCAAGTATAAGGTTAACCATTATCTTTCTTGTATAACCACAGAAACTGCACTTCTTGTCTTTTACTACACGCGGTTTAGCGGTCAACTTATGGGCAAATAGTGAACGCCCCAACCAAAAGCAGAACACTATGAAAATATTAAAATACATTTAAAGAGTAAAAAACAGCAATAAAGCAAAACAAAATTCTATTTCTCGTGGAATTAACAACACTAACTATTTATTAGAAATTACTAACAATATATTAGTTGTAGGCATACAAACGTGCTCAATTTATTTAGATTTTGTCATAGATTACTATTTGTAGTAGAATTAACAACACGAACTATTTGTTATAAACTTACCAACAATATATTAGTTGTGAGTATACAAATGTGCTCAATTTATTTAATTTTTCATAGAATTTAATACGCCGCAAAAGAATATCAACCAACCTCTCTTACGCTCATCCAATACAAGAACACTTTACCCTGAGTTGCGCTTAGGCATTTTATATTAGTAAACAAAAAAAAAACGTATAATATATAGGAGAATATTACTTACCTTATGCCATCTTTGGCTGGTGTGTATCATCATCTCTCTGTTGCGTCTATGTCCCCGGGCAGTGTGCGGCTCCGTTGTATCTCTGTCCGAAAACAGTCATGCATCTGAGAAAAAAATTTTGTGATGTTCCCGGTTCCGGTTAAAGTGTCTCAAAACAGCGCCACCCCATTGTATATAACTCTACACACATTGTCCTAACAAAATTTCTCAAAAATATTCAGACCGTTAGAGTTGTACATATAAAAATATTTATCAAACAGAATATACATATAAAAATATTTATAAATCTGAATATCTACTCAGATACGAATTTCTATTAAGAATAATGTCCAAACAAATAAATTAAAACAAATATATATATATTGAAGAATGAAAACCCTATAATTTAGACAGTAAAACTCGAATAACTCCGAGTGTTAGTCAGTAAGACGCAGAAGAAAATTTATTGATTTGTTTTTACGGTATATCAACCCCTTTTTTATATTGTAAGAATTTTTCTAGATATTAATGGTCTAGTGATAAAAATTTTACTACTTAGCCCATAGTTAGGAAGAAGAGGTGGAATAATATATTTCGATAGGGTATTTGCGCATGCGTGAATATAACGAAAGAAATGGGAGTTAGAAATTGGCCCTCCGATTAACAAATCCGATCCATTATTCATTGCACCACCCAAGCATCCAATCTTACAGTACCTGGTATTCTGAAGCATTCACCCATCTAGCTACAGACCAGGCTCGATGTTTCTTAATTCAGATGTTTCAACATAATATGGCCGTAGGAAATCTATAGCTCATCAGTACAGTTTTTCTCATAATCGTGGAGGCTAATTTACACTGTCACAAAATTTACATGAAAGGACAACTACTTTTCATGCGTCCTCGGCCGAATACGAAGGAATAATGAAGCTCAAGTAGCCACGTTAGATACTAACGTAAATCTGCTTTTACGTGACCTCATGAAAACCACACGATGAGCAAGAAGAGTCTCAAAATGAAATTCAATTGGTTTGGAAGATATCGTGACATCTAATGACGTCACTGAATCCAGCGATGCAAACAATAATGGAGACCAAATAAGTATTACTTCGTTAGTCAGCACAAGGAAATATCGTGCAAAAGAATATTACCTACCACTTTTTTCTCTTTTTCGTTTTTTCATAACCGAATATTTAGGCCTGTCAATTTAATTTTCTTTTTAAAACGTTATAACCCTAGAAGTTATACCTGGATTCGTAATCGGGGGCCACAATTTAAACAACCTAAGGTACGCAGATAATACAGTGCTGATAGCAGACACAGAAAGGTAACTACAAGACCTACAGAAGGTAGCTGAAGAAAGAATCAAGAACGGACTAGAAATAAACTGCAAGAAAACCGAATGCATGATCATCAGTAAAAAGGGCAGCCCAATATGCCAAATACAGGTCGGGGATACTAGAATCAAGCAGTTATAAAAATTTAAATTCCTGGGAAGAGTTATAACAGCAGACGGAAAGTGCGACCCAGAGATCCGAAGGCGTATTGGCATGGCGAAGGAAGCATATCAGAAGATGAGTAAGATATTAAGAAACAGGACAATTTCGCTAGAAACAAAGAAGAGACTACTGGATTGCTACGTGCTGTCCGTCCTTCAATATGGCATTGAATGTTGGACATTATCATCAAAGACGAAGGAAAAACTTGAAACAACTGAAATGTGGTTCTACAGAAGGATGCTGCGAATATCATGGAGTGAGCATGTGAGAAATATTGAGGTCTTGGAAATGATTGAAACAAAAAGAAAATTAATACTGATCATCAGGAAGAGACAGCTGAAGTTCCTGGGACATACAATGAGGAAGGAGGGCTTGGAGAACCTGATACTAACAGGCCAGAGAGAGGGAAAAAGAGACAGCAGAAAGCAACGGTTAACATATTTGAAGGACCTAATCAGGTGGATGACGGAACAAGAATTGCATGGTGTAAGAGGAGAAGGCGTGCTCAAAGCCACCAGCGATAGGGAGACGTGGAACGCAATGATCACCTACATCCTGAAGGGACAGGGCACATAGAAGAAGACCGTAGTTGAACACAAATTGCGGATATATCTCATGATCTATAGATTAGCTTGTTATACATCCCCCTAGGTTCACTGTTAAATGTAGACAATCTTCATAACTTCTTCACAAGGTCTTTCTAGTGGATTATGATTTACTAGTCAGTGGTCTATACACTAGTCACAAAGTCAAAAATGAAGATTGGCGGCGGGTAGACTTCCCGTCTAACAGTGAACCCTGCCGACAACTTTACAAATATTTTTTTTAGCGGGGTATATGTAAGGGATGCGTTAATGTAATTTTACCATCAAGAATCTGCAATGTCATTGGTCATGACCTGACATCTCGGTTTCAGTCACTTTCCTACATCCGTAAAATAGCTTCCATGTGCTTTTATATAAATATATTCAAAATAATTATTCTGACGCCATTTCTTGTATGTTGTTTTTTTTTTATTTCCTTTATTTTTTTATATAGCCTTTGAGATTTCATTCGCATGATCGACTCAGACGATTAAAAACTTAATTGGGCGATTAAAATTTATTGCTTTATTAGCTTGCGGTCGATTACAAATCTCGCAATGAAACGTGTCCCTTCAAATATAGAAAAACCCAACCCGACTTTCGCAACCCAAAAGTAAGCCATTTAAGGTTCACAGGTTACTTAGAATGACCTACAATGACATTATTGAACACTTTGGTCTCGCTTAACCCTTCCAGAGTGGAGCCAAAATGTCTCGGTTGCCCAGATTGCTTACGAAAAGTAAAAACGAACATTTGAAAGAAAGAAAATAAATACACATACTTCTTTCAACCACACACCGAAAAACAAATTATACAAGTAAATAATGTTTTTAAAGAAAATCGTTGAGAAAATCAGTTTTGTTATTTATTATCGTCTATGATAGAAGGTTGTATTCAAACAGAAGAAAGAAACTACGAATTTAGGTTCCTCCACACAATTGCCAAAAAAACAAAAAGAAACAAAAAAAAACAGCATATCATGATGTTAAAAGCTGAATGCAAAGTTTTTTCATCAAAATATTTATGCTATTATTAAGAGTAAAGATCAAATTTTGTTGTAATAATTTTTTTAATTTTTTAAATTCTTTCTAACACGTTCGAAATTTTAATAAATATTTCATTTTTTTTGTTTTGTTTTCCGTCAGCTATTCACGCGATATTTACGTAAGGTCACTTTTAATAAAATGGAGTCGGTCGAGTAAAATGGTTTTGGGGCGAGTATATTTTCTCTAGCTCTCGACCGCCGGTCGATTGATTCCTTTTTCTCGAAGCCTGTATGGAGATTAGTGAGAACTCCATAGAAACACTGAGCCTTTCTGGTGACTGTAGAATGGAAGTAAACAATGTGTTGTTTTGGTGTGATATTGTGATATGTATGGGTCAGTGATTGTGGTTAGCTAAATTTAGATATAAGAGAAATGACGAACAACCTACCACTCATGCTCTTTTGGCCTTATGCCACATTTTCTCTAATAACAGATATAGGCATCACATACCTTTATGACACCTAGACTTTATGAATTTAAGCGCAGTACTAGTTTCGCGGCAGGGTTTCATTAATTTACAGTTGAAATAGCTAAATGTTACCGTAAATTATAGGCTAACCGATGGTCCTATAACCTGTACTTCTTTTCTAGCATCTTGCTTCCCAGTCAACTTTGATCTTAAAATTTTTAGATGCAATGTAAATTGTTACCCTTAGTATTCTTTATTTCTGTTTTTTTTTATTATTCTGTTTTCTTAATAATATTTTTCTCACATTTTCCCACACTCAGTCACCTACTGGGTCTTAGTGGCTCTATTGCCTTGATGGGGGTGAACTTTTTTCCTGAAGAAAAATACAGGACAACCTACAGAGGGTAGCAAGGGAAAGATAAAAGAAAAGATTAAACATAAACTTCAAGACAACTAAATACCCGGTCATCATGTAACGATAAACATTCACACTTACCAGAGCCCAAGCGTCCAAGGTGTTTCGCTTGTCAGGCTATTGAGTTGTGATGAATGCGTGCGTAAACCCACGCCAGAGAGTTTGTCGTCTCGTCACCTGCGTCCTCACAAGTTTGGTCAAAGAAAGGAATATTCTTCGACCTGTCATTTTATGCTGAGTGAGAATGAGACCGACGGCGATGATTGGTGCGTCGGCAATGGCTTTTTGTCCATAAAAAGCGTCTGAGGCAATGGATGGCAGTTTTTGTTGAGACCCTGGTGACGTGCGCAACTGAGAGAGAGCATTGAGTTAAAACTCTGTTTATATTTGTTTATATTTGTCTGGCAGCTTCATACCCACGAGTGAAGCGAGCATTGGAACCGAAACCAAACAGAAATTTACTCTTTAACTACACATCAGCAAAAGATGACCCCAAAATGCCAAACATTTCGGAGATACTAAACTCAAACAGGTGCAGAAGTTGAAATATTGGAAAGTGTTTTGACAGAGAATGGAAAGTGTGACACTGAGATCCGAAGACAAATTTCAAACGATAAGATGAGGACTGAGACCCAAAAAGATTTCGTTAAAAAACAAAGAAAATGGAAAAAGATATGGCTCCGATGAAGAAGCGTATTTTGAGGCCAAAGATAAATCGTTATACAAAAAGGCATCGAATTGTTTGAAAAGCGCTGAAATTAGTGTGTCACCCTAAATAGAGACTATGTTATTGAATAATGTCGAATTTTGCCTAAAATTGTTCTATTAGTTTGGCCAGGGATTTATTGGGTGATGTGTTACATACAGAATAGAATTAAATGCTAAATAAATATATTTCTGATGCTTTTGCAATATAAATTAAATCATAATCACACAGAACGTGATTGTCAATGCTAATCAATTAAGCCATTCCTCATTAAGATAATAAAACTAATATGTTTAAATATAACATTTTTCTAAAGATTTTTCTCTATAAATCTATTGAAAACTAAAAGGAAACGTACTGTCAGTCGTCAGGAGTAATATCAGTCAGTTAAGTGCCATACGTGATACACGCTTGGGGAATCATGTCTCGAAAGAGATATGACTGACTGGGCAGATGATTATCCCGCAGTAGGTTGCCATTACTTTTGCGGTAGACTGGTTGCCAGCCAAGGCTATATGACCCAATCTGTCCTGTTATTTAACGTATAACTGGAGGGAAGAGACGGATTAATACCTTTCCCAAGGGTATTTGCGCGTAAGTGAATGCAATGAATTTAACTGAAATTCGAACTCGGTTCCCCGATTTCCCGTTCGGAGCCGATATCCACTGTACCACAACGCACATCCCAGGATTAATAAAGATATTACAAAAAGAGAATAACAGTTGTATGAATAATTTAAATGCATTTCTAATGTTTTTTTCTTTTTCTTTTTCTTTTTTGTAGTTAGACAGAAGGATACAAGGGAAAGCTAGAAGAAAGAATTAAACATAAACTTCAAGACAACTGAATGCCTTCTTGTCATCAGCAAAAGATGACCTAATATGCCAAATACAGTTAGGGATACTAAACTCAAACAGGTGTAGAAGTTGAAATACTTGGAAAGTGTTTTGGCAGAAGATGGAAAGTATGGCAGTGAAATTCGAAGTCGCATTGGCATGCGTAGGGAGGTATTTCAGATCATGTTAGAAACAAAGAAAAGAAAACTAGACTATTATATAATATCAGTTCTCTTATATGGCAGCGAATGCCAGACGATATTCCCATTGATGGAGGAGAGACTCGAAGCAACAGAAATGTGGTTCTACAGAAGGATGCTGAGGATAACACGGATCGAACATGTGAGCAGCGATGAGAAGATCTAAAATTATTTATAAATGGAACTTTGTCTCTGTGTGTGTGTATATATGTGTGTGTGTGTGTGTGTGTGTGTTACCTATAGACTCCGAAACGGCTGAACCGATTTTCTTTAACATTTACACAGTTGTACCATAAGCGTCTGCCAGTGTTCTTAGCTAGGTTTTGTGTCGAGGTACCCCCGATAAATATCAAAAATCGATAATCGAAAAAATCGGGTTATAGAAGGAGTGGTTTGATTTTAATCAAATTGGATACACTCATGGACAAAGACATAAGAAACGATATTCAGAAGTTAAAAGGTTGCAGTTCTTATAATAGTGCAGAATATCGATAATATATATATATATATATATATATATATATATATATATACATATATATATATATATATATACACAAGGCAAGATGTTTGTGTGTGTGTGTCTGTTTATCTGTCTGTATGTCTTTATACAAATCCACAAGTTTTAGCCGATTCTCACCAAACTTCACACAAATATTCTTTAGGCTAAGTCTGAGCTCCAGGACTATGAATTAGCTTTAAAGCTTTCATTACACCCGAGAAACTCCGGGCTATACTGCTAGTCTTTAATAAGGTCTCGAATATTCAGGCCGTAGACAAAAATAAATAAATGTACATTTTGTAAATAAACGGAGCGTCTGCTGAAACACGGGTATCCACCAAAATAACGCTAAAAGGGATCAAATCTGCAGGATTTGTAATTCTTTATTCATAATTCTTTAGAAATGAATGAAGACACACACACATAGTGTTAAATTTTAATTATGCTTAGTGATAATAATTGCTGGTATTTTTCTGTTTTTTTTATTAGTTTAAATAAAAAATAGTAGAAATGCGATTTAGGCAAGCGTGGTTTTTGTCATAAAGTGTTCGATAACATCATAGAGAATAGAAGGCTAATAGAATTAATGTGGAGAAATTTATCTTAGCGGTTTATTTTTAGTCATGCCGACTTCGCAGTTTCTTGAAGGAATTATTGTGATGTATTTACTCTTCAAGGTTTCTTTTTCTGCTGCTGCTTCCCTTTTTGGTATTTATACGAGGGTCATTCAATAAATTAGGTGATTTTTTCGGTATAAGGACTTCTACGAGGGTCATTCAATAAATTAGGTGATTTTTTCGGTATAAGGACTTCTACGAGGGTCATTCAACAAATTAGGTGATTTTTTCGGTATAAGGACTTCTACGAGGGTCATTCAATAAATTAGGTGATTTTTTCGGTATAAGGACTTCTACGAGGGTCATTCAATAAATTAGGTGATTTTTTCGGTATAAGGACTTCTACGAGGGTCATTCAATAAATTAGGTGATTTTTTCGGTATAAGGACTTCTACGAGGGTCATTCAATAAATTAGGTGATTTTTTCGGTATAAGGACTTCTACGAGGGTCATTCAATAAATTAGGTGATTTTTTCGGTATAAGGACTTCTACGAGGGTCATTCAATAAATTAGATGATTATTTCGGTATAAGGACTTCTAATACAGATAGAAGCTTACTTTTTTCTTTTTTTTTCTTTACTTCTTTTTCAAAAGGATTTAATTTTTTTTGTTTTGTTTTTTTGCCGATTGAAAAAAAAAATTGAGCGGTTTGGAGATTAACAAAGATGGCCGACCAAGAAGCATCCTCCAGGATTGAACAGAGGTCAGTTATCAAGTTTTTGGTTGCTGAAGGGTGCAAACCAGTTGAAATTCATAGGAGAATGTCAACTATGAATGGTGCCACATGTTTCAGTCCAAATATTTCTACAAGAGGGCTAAATTGTTTAAAGAAGGACGGAGCAGTGTTTCTTCTAGCCGTATCTCTAAGACTTAAAAATGACGACTAGACAATCCTAAAACTCCCAACCCACATTTACTTACATCATTTTCATTAACTGCATCGCCACCCCAAATCACACATAGATAGCAGTAAAATAAACAAAATAATGCCTACCCTAAAAAAAAACATAAATCCCAATATAAGATGTACCCAGACAAAATAAATAAGGAAGCTGTCTTAAAGTAAGCTACCTTTCCTAACACAAGCCCACATTCACTGAAACATCATATCACTATAAATAAACCGTTTTCACCATTTAATTTTCATTTCAACTTATCACCCGATGAGAAGCACACGTAACAGCTTCGAAACGCGAACCTTTTTGTGTAGTGATACTATGAATTTATAAACCATTGTAACAACCATTACAATATATATATATATATATATATATATATATATATATATATATATATATATATATTCTCACGTGAAATGTATTCAGCTCCTCGAGATTGTGTCATGCTAAAGAGGTAGGAAATAAATGCATACTTGTTAGTATATAGTTTATACATGTTATTATATTGCCTCAGGCACTAATTATTAATCCAAGCACACAGTATGCTATAATATATGTACAAGTGAACCACACACATAACAATCAAAGATGTTGCATATTGGAAAGTTAGGTGGCCAGATGTAAGGAGCAATGAAGTTCAAGAAATTGTCTAAGAATCATGACTGGGTTCTCTTGCTTGTGTGGCATGGTACAGAGTCCTGTTGCCAAATGTATAGCCTTCCAGCAGTCACTCACTTCCTAGTCAAGGTACTTGATGGAGGCCTCTGTGTTCAGCCTGGTGCCGAATGGGAACGTGTATAAAGGCATACTGTTGTCATCGATAGTGATTACTACAAAAACCATCGTAATAACCATTAAACTCATCCATCTCTTTCTGAATCTTCTGCACCGTCCTTACTGTCATCGTGTTTGATACTAAAACACTTACTGGGTACCCCTTACTTTCGGCCGAGTGTTACGTCTAAGCTACGCTTAGAAAATCACCTTCCTTATGTTTGGGGGTTAGACGCAGGGCTAACAACCCTGTCCCATAAAAAAACAGTTTGTTACAGAAACGGCAAAAACGCTACGCCATTCGATGTAAGGAAAAAATTATTTATTACTCTGAAATGCCGTGTCCAGATTTCTCGCGTGGTAAATTGCCCTTTTTCTCAATGACGGTGCCTAACTGACCCTACTATACTGTCTAGTCGACAAAATAAAAATAAACAATGTGCATGCTTTAAATTAAAAATATAAATGGTGACAATTTAGCTATCGCACGTGTACACTTACAGTATATGAATAAATTAAAAATATAAATGTGACAATTTAGCTATCGCACGCTGTACACTTTAGTATATGAAAAAATTAAAAATATAAATGGTGACTATTTACCTATCGCACGCTGCACAGTAACAGTATATGAATAAATTAAAAATATGAAATGGTGACAATTTACCTATTGCACGCTGTACACTTTAGTATATGAATAATATCTAATTCATCCACTTTAAAATTTAGACTATAATCACAAGATCCAATATGTACACTTATTTCATGCTCACAAATTCATTGTCCGTCTTTGTATTCATAATTATGAATGATCAGCTGAAATGAATGCATGCCAACGAATGCCTGTATATGTTATCTTAATCTATTTATATCAAAGGCAATCTGTGAGTCTGTGTGTGACTTTTTTAGCAGTAATGCCACTGATGTGCAGGGGGCTACATAAGAGTAAAAAGATTAAGTAGAAGAGAGTGAAGTGGAAGACGAACCAGTTAGAAAGGAGCAAGAGAAGGATGGGAATACAGGCGTGATGACAGTTGCAAAGGTGGAGAGAAAGGAAAGGATATACGGGGTGGTGAAAGAACTAAAGTCAAGTGGTTAATAGATGAGTATTGACATTGCATTAAATTCCTGGAGGTTGTAGCCGTCAGGAAAGCAAGAATATGGAAGCGAGTTCCACAGGTGGGAAGTGCGAGAAAAGAAGCTGCTGGAGTAGAATTGTCGTCTGCATTTGGTTAATCTAACTGTGAATGGGTGGGACCTAAATGCCAATCTGGTTGCACGAGTAAACGCCTGCTGCAGAGGCACCAGTGACTTAAGTTCGTTGGAGCAGAAGCCATGAAATATTTATAGAACAGACAAAGGGAGGCCATATCTCGTCGGTGGGGAAGTGGCTGTAGGCGAGCCGCCAAGTCGGTACCTATCACATTACTGATTCTCTTTTGGAGCCTGTCGAGAACACTGACATGAACAGCAGGGGCGCATGACCATATATGGCAACAGTATTCCATGCACGAACGAATGGTTGATTTGTATAGATGCAGGATGGATTCAGGCGGGAAAAACATCCTGGCCCGACACAGTGACCCAACCTTCTTAGCACTGAACAAGATGTAGTGGTTCCATTTGAGATCAGAAAAAAGGGTAAGGCCGAGGAGGCGCAATGTATTGTCCTCATGGAGACTCGCTTGGTCCATGCTTATGGGAGGCAGGAGAGGTTGCCTGTGATGATTGACAGACAACAGCTTGGTCTTAGTCGCATTGAAATTGACAAGCCACTTCTTGCCCCAATTTACTCCAGAGTGTAGATCCCGTTCAACGTCAGCAGCAAGATTATGTTTGTCCGCCACGACGGGTTTCTTACTGAAAGCGGGGGTAAATTGTGGTGTCATCTACGTAGATGCCTACTTGGCTCTTGATCTCATCTAGGAGGTCATTTATAAAAATAAGGAAGAGCGTCGGGCCCAGGATAGAGCCCTGAGGAACACCAGCGTTTGTGCTGTAGGATGTAGAGGCATGCCCATTCAAGACAACCTTCATTTTGCGGTTATTTAAACAAGATTGGCTTTGATCAAACAAGCGTCAGATAACACCGTAACTCCGTAGCTTGCATAGAAGGCCAGTGTGCCAAATCCTGTCAAAAGCCTTGGAGATGTCCAGAGCAACAGCACGAGCCTCGCCTGACTCATCAAGGGCCTAGAGCATGTACTCCGTAATGGTTGTTAGCAGGTCGGCCGTGAACCTGGCAAAGCGGAAGCCATACTGCCTGTCAGAGTAGAGTTTGTGGGTAGTAAGATGAGCTATTTCAGCATTATTTATGGCCTCGAACACTTTCCCGAAAATTGATAGAAGGCTGATAGAGCGATAATTGGATGGGTCCGAGTGTTCACCACAGTTCTTAAATACAGGGACGACTGAAGAGAACTTCCAGCACGCAGGAAAACAGAAAGCAGAAAGGCAGTAGTTATACAATTTAGAGAGGACAGGGGAGAGTTCGGGAGCACTTTTCTTAAGGACTATCACCGGGATTCCATCGCCACCGCTCGCCTTATGGGGGTCAAGTTTTGAAATTACTGTTCCCTATTCACGCCTACATTTTTTAAGCTACGTCATTCAAACTTTCTAGGGACACGTCTCTACAGGGAAGCCAGGTCGACACATACTTTTTGAGTTTAAGGTCAGCAATTTTCCCATTCACACTTTTTGGCCAATGAAACGATTGTTTACATTTGCTCCGTAAAACATCTAAGATCTAAGATGCTTGTTAGATCACGTAAACGAAATCAAATCACACTTGTCAAACGTGACTAAAATATTTTTTCACAGAAATAAAATCATACGTGTCAAACGTAATAAAATATTTTTTATTAAAAAATGAGCCTTTATATTTAATTTTTATTCCGACGTTTTAAAAATTCATTTGATCAACAAAAACTGTGAATATTTACCCCCGTAAAAGTAATAAAAATGTCTGTAATTCCTGTGGCATTAATGTAACTCTTTCCTCTAAAATCAAATGTCTACATGTTTAAATATTTTTCGAAAATGTCTAATCTGGCAGCGTAATAGTTGTTATATTTTAATTTCAGTAAAACAAAATAAATAATTTTTATTTTTATGTTAAATTCATATAGTCAATAAATGTAAACATTTTCCCCGTAATTTTGAAACAAAAACAAACGCAATGTTGTCTACAATGTCATACAAAACATCTAATTTCAGTAAAACAAAATAAATAATTTTTATTTTTATGTTAAATTCATTTAGTCAACAAAAATGTAAATATTTTCTCCCGTAATTTTGAAACAAAAACAAACGCAATGTTGTCTACAATGTCATACAAAACATCTAATTTCACTAAAACAAAATAAATAATTTTTATCTTTCTGCTAAATTCATTTAGTCAACAAAAAATGTAAATATTTTCCCCTGTAATTTTGAAACAAAAACAAACTCAATGTTGTCTACAATGTCACACAAAACATCAAATCACGTTTACGCAAAACAAAAGAAAATATATATTTTTTATCCTACTACTAAAATGTTCTGAGTTACACGGGCAACGCCGAGCTATGATGCTAGTATAATAAATATTAACAGGTAAATTGGCTTTGCACATAATCTCATTAATTCTATATGTGTTGTGCCGTGCTTCGTAAAATGTGACATCCGGTCGCCCGGATCTATAAAAGCAAATGTGCATTTAGCACGAGGAGTTGTCATTATCACGGACTTCGTGAAATAACACCTACTACAGCGAGAGACTGTAAATATTGTATATACCTCTTGGTTGTACCACTCTGGTAATAAAGTAGTTTATTTACATTTCACTGTGGATCTCTTCATTCCACGATACAACAATATGAGACGGGAATTTGCACTATTCATCGTGGTATAATTGTTAGCAAACTTGTCTGGCTAGATCACTTGCCAGTTGTGAGTTCGATCCTCAAGGAGTGCTTCATACATTCGATCTTGTGCCACAACTAAGATAAGCTTAATAAACTGCTATAACACAAAATCCACCTTCAAATACGAAGGACTAGATGTTTCTCCTTTTATACTTTTGACATGTAAAACACAAAATCCACCTTCAAATATGAAGGACTAGATGTTTCTTCTTTTATTCCTTTGACATGTAAAACACAAAATTCACCTTCAAATATGAAGGACTAGATGTTTCTCCTTTTACTCTTTTGATATGTAAAACACAAAATTCACCTTCAAATATGAAGGACTAGATGTTTCTCCTTTTATTATTTTGACATGTAAAACATAAAATCCACCTTGAAATACGAAGGACTAGATGTTTCTCCTTTTATACTTTTGACATGTAAAACACAAAATTCACCTTCAAATATGAAGGACTAGATGTTTCTCCTTTTATTATTTTGACATGTAAAACATAAAATCCACCTTGAAATACGAAGGACTAGATGTTTCTCCTTTTATACTTTTGACATGTAAAACACAAAATTCACCTTCAAATATGAAGGACTAGATGTTTCTCCTTTTATTATTTTGACATGTAAAACATAAAATCCACCTTGAAATACGAAGGACTAGATGTTTCTCCTTTTATACTTTTGACATGTAAAACACAAAATTCACCTTCAAATATGAAGGACTAGATGTTTCTCCTTTTATTATTTTGACATGTAAAACATAAAATCCACCTTGAAATACGAAGGACTAGATGTTTCTCCTTTTATACTTTTGACATGTAAAACACAAAATTCACCTTCAAATATGAAGGACTAGATGTTTCTCCTTTTATTATTTTGACATGTAAAACATAAAATCCACCTTGAAATACGAAGGACTAGATGTTTCTCCTTTTATACTTTTGACATGTAAAACACAAAATTCACCTTCAAATATGAAGGACTAGATGTTTCTCCTTTTATTATTTTGACATGTAAAACATAAAATCCACCTTGAAATACGAAGGACTAGATGTTTCTCCTTTTATACTTTTGACATGTAAAACACAAAATTCACCTTCAAATATGAAGGACTAGATGTTTCTCCTTTTATTATTTTGACATGTAAAACATAAAATCCACCTTGAAATACGAAGGACTAGATGTTTCTCCTTTTATACTTTTGATATGTAAAACACAAAATTCACCTTCAAATATGAAGGACTAGATGTTTCTCCTTTTATTATTTTGACATGTAAAACATAAAATCCACCTTGAAATACGAAGGACTAGATGTTTCTCCTTTTATACTTTTGATATGTAAAACACAAAATTCACCTTCAAATATGAAGGACTAGATGTTTCTCCTTTTATTATTTTGACATGTAAAACATAAAATCCACCTTCAAATACGAAGGACTAGATGTTCCTACTTTTATACTTTTGACATGTAAAACACAAAATCCACCTTCAAATATGAAGGACTAGATGTTTCTCCTTTTATTCTTTTGACATGTAAAACACAAAATTCACCCACAAATATGAAGGACTATTTTTTTTTTTACTTTTGACACGTTACATGTCAAAATATAATTGTTAAAATCACCTTTTAATATGAAAAACCGTTTTCTTTTTCATTTTTCCTTTTGACATGTAAAACACAAAATTTACTTTCAAACATGAAGGACTGATTTTTTATTTTTATTTTATCCTTTTGGCATGTAAAACATAAGATTCCTGAATATGGAGGACTCGTATTACATTTCTTTTTGATAGACTAGTTTAGAAATTTAGTTATTTTATTGACAGAAGTTAGTCTTTTATTGATGTCTATCATTATATTTCTTGCGTGGATTTCCACCGATAATTTGATATCTGGCTTTCGTAAGTGGAAAAATATGGCGTCTACTTCGGCTCATTGTTGGAATTTTTAAAATCATTTTACTTCCAGCAATTTTAGTAATGGTAATGCAAAATATGCGAAATTAATCATTTCCTTACAAGACACATTCGGTATCTGTTGACTAAACACCGTGACTCTCACATTTAATTTATGATCTGCTAGCAGTATAGCCCGGCGTTGCTCGGGTGTAATGAAAGCTTTAAAACTAATCCATGGTCCTGGAGCTCAGACTCTTTGGACGTTAGCACGAAAGACTAAAATGCAATAGTTGTTTCCAGTTAAAGCGAAACCGTAGACTGAAAGAAAAATGAACGGATGTAAGTCAAATTTTGATTTCCTGGTATCGATATCAAATAAGTTTTTTCGTCTTAAACTGAATTTTCAAGGCGAAATAAGTCCTCTGAGTAAATGGTATCATGGCTGAAATTAAGAACTACAATTATACCTACTTAGAGCCAAAACCCGAAGCAAAAACTAAAATAAAAGGGCTGAAAAAAATACAGACATACAGGTAGATAATCACACACACAAACATCTTGCTTTATATATATATATATATATATATATATATATATATATATATATATATATATTATCGATTTTCTGCACTATTGTAAGAACTGCAACCTTGAAACTTCTGAATATCGTTTCTTATGTCTTTGTCTATGAGTGTATCAAATTTGATTAAAATCGGAACACTCCTTCTATAACCCGATTTTTTCGATTATCAATTTTCGATATTTATCGCGTGTACCTCGACACAGAACCTAGCTAAGAACACTCGCAGACGCTTATAGTACAACTGTGTAAATTTTAAAGAAAATCGGTTCAGCCGTTTTGGAGTCTATAGGTAACGGACACGCGCGCACACACACACACACACACACACACACACACACGAAGTTACATTTATAAATAAGTTTAGATTTTTCTTAAAACTGATTGTCAGGAATTTAGACTTCCCAAGTCCACTAAATGTTATAGCACTTTCTAATATTGATGACGGAAAATTAACATTTTGAATATGTCATTATTTTTTTTCTTGTTACTCATGCTATGCATTTTTGTTGTTGCTACTGTTGGAAGTTTTCATATGATGCGGATTTTGTCATGCTCTTTGTAATTTTGTAGTACCAGTTTATCAAGTCTGAAGGATTGTCTTCTTTACACTTATGTTACTCTTTAACATGTTTTTTGCTTGATTTAGTGTTTGTTCTGTTTACTATAAAATCTTTTCAAAGTAGTTTTTCTGTAGTGACCAATGTATTATTGATACACCTGCTCGTGCAAATAATCCTACATTTTCCTGCAAATTATTTATTTTATTACTTTTGCAGTAATAACAGATTTGTGTCTCTAAAGAAATTACCTTCTTATTTGGAATATAAGATACTTACCCCAACCAGATTTCTCAAATCTCTCTTTATGTTGTCTGATGATGGTCAGCCATGGAACCAAATTTATGATTCTAGTAGCTTTGGAATGACCATATGGTGAAATTAGACATTTCCATAATAGAAATTTCTTCACCAAATAGCGTTACTCTCGGTTGAAATTTATGAAATCTTTTAAAATATTCTTTTAGAAAATTAGTCTTCTCAAGCCCATTAAATGTTATAGCACTTTCTAATATTGATGACAAGTTTAATCCCAATTTTTGTTTTTTTGTAGTGTAGAAAGTTAACAAATTGATTATGTCATTACTTTATCTCCTTGTTACACGTGCTATCTTTTTTTATTGTTGCTACTGTTGGAAGTCTTCATGTGATGTAATTTTTATTTAATAATGCTCTTTCTAACTTTGCTGAACCAGTTTATGAGGTCTGATAAAGGATTGTATTCTTTATACATATGTAACATTTTACTAACATGTCTTGCTTGATTCAGTATTTGTTCTGTCTACCATAAAAAACTGCAAATCTTTTCAAAGTAGGTTTTCTGTAGTAACTAATATGTTATTGATACACCTGCTTTTTCAGACAATTCTACATCTTGCTGCAATTTATTTATTTTCATACTTTTAAATTAATAACAACTTTGTGTGTATAAATGAATTAGCAAATGTTTACTTCGGAATTTTGTTTTTTTATCTGATGATATATGTATACATAATCCTTTGTCTAGACTAAAGGTGAAGTTAAGAGTTTTACTAATATAAATAAAACGATTTTCCTTCCTTTCTTTCTCTCTCTCTCTCTCTCTATTTGTTATTAAATTATATTTTATCACTTTTACAGTAATAATATCTTTGTGTCTGTAAATGAATTACCTTCCTATTTGGAACATAAGATACTACTCACTCCCCAGAATTCCGTAATCCCTTTTCATCTTGCATGATGTTGGTCAGTCATAAAGCCAAATTGATTATTCAAGTGGATTTGAAAAGAACATATGATGAAATTAAACATTTCCATAATGGGAACATTAAGCATTTAGTGTTACTGTCGGTTGAAATTTATGAAATCATTTAAAACATCCTTTTAGATAATTAGACTTCTCAAATCCACTGAATTTAATAGCACTTTCTAATATTGGTGGCAGTTTAATCTTAAACTTTTTTGTCTTTGGTAGTAAGTAAAATGCTATTTCTAATCATTTTACTAAAGGCAATGGCATAAAGCCACTAAGATGCAAGAAGTTACTAAGAATGAAGCAATCTGAGAAAATGTTGCCCAGAGAGAAACGATAGCGCACATTGTATTTACTTTTATAATAAGTCGACAGTAAAGCAAGTAACTGGATGATAACTTAGAATAGAACATCTGTTTTAGTTAAAGCTTGATATCTAATTATTTTCACTTCTGCGATTTCTGTTTATAGTGAAGCTCTTTTGGGTTGGGTTTCGAAACTCTTGTCCATAGATCTTGCTGAAAGATGATCTTCTTTAAACTTTAAGGGATTTATTAATCATTGAGTTTGAGTTTTTAATGACATATCGACCTCTGTAGGTTATTTAATGCCAAAAAGGTGGGGTTCTAGGGTATTTTTTTAATGTTCATTTATAGTGAAACGGTTGATTTAATCAAATTTTGATGAAAAAAATTATTTTTATTTTTTTGTATTTAATATGGCAATAATTCTTTTTATCCTTCAAAAATGTATATTTTTTATAAAGTCTATTTTTACATATATATTCCTATAAAGGTCTATTTGTATACTTTGATATTGTTTTGACCCCAGTTTGGGGGTTAACTATTTGCTCATAGCTGAGACCCTAACAGGTGCTACCACACTGAATCAGGGTGGGCTTGGGAACAACAGCAATTAAGAGGTGGTTCCATGTTCCTCAGAACGTCCCAATAAGAGACCTTGCTGCCGGATGCAGTTTACCATCGTAACCAGGACCTAATTAATTATTGATTCGTGAAAACAATTACATACAGATGACAGCCATCAGCTATGTCACTGTCTATTCGTGCCTTAATTCATACCGGGAATAAAAATGTCGATCTTAGTTTCCAAAGAACTCGGGAAAAAGAAAGTAATGGTATCTTCTGCGCTTGACCATTAGAATTAAGGATTTAGGAATGAAGTTTATTTTAAAATTACTCTAAAAATAGACCTCTGCGTATGACTAAGTTATTGATCTATCTAAACTTGTTTATAAATGGAACTTTGTCTCTGTGTGTGTGTCTGGGTGTGTGTGTGTGTGTGTGTGTGTGTAACCGTCAACTATAGACTCCGAAACGGCTGAACCGATTTTCTTGAAAATTTACACAGTTGTACTATAAGCGTCTGCGAGTGTTCTTAGCTAGGTTTTGTGTCGAGGTACCCCGATAAATATCGAAATCGATAATCAAAAATCGGATTATAGAAGGAGTGGTCCGATTTCAATCAAATTTGATACATTCATATACGAAGACATAAGAAACGATATTCAGAAGTTTCAAGGTTGCAGTTCTTATAATAGTGCAGAAAATTTGATATCCATACCAGGAAATCAAAATTTGACTTACATCCATTCATTTTTCTTTCAGTCTAAGGTTTCGCTTTAACTGGAAACAACTATTGCTTTTTAGTCTTTCGTGCCAACGTCCAAAGAGTCTGAGCTCCAGGACCATGGATTAGTTTTAAAGCTTTCATTACACCCGAGCAACGCCGGGCTATACTGCTAGTTCGAAATAAAAAGGTAAGCATTGGGTTGTCCGTAAATTTTCTGCCGATTTTTAGTCGTCCATGTTCCAACACGTTAGAATACATCAAATTTATCTATCAAAGTTAAAATAATCATTTATTTATTTGCTTATATTTCCGATTGGATCACGTTTCAAACTATTTCTCGAGAAAGAAATAGTACAGTTATTTATTTCATGTCAATTTTGAATTCCAGTGAATACGGAAGTTTATAAGATATTTCTTAGACACTTGATGTTTTTTATTACTGTAAAGGCAAAATATTTTGCAAGTATCAAAAATAAAAATATGTACTGTAGACGGTGAATGTGCTGGAGCTATCAGAACTGTCAGGAAATGGTTTAGAGTTGATGATTGTAACCTTAGTGATGAATTACGCACAGACATTCTCCCCGCTACAGATGACAACCAAATCCAGACAATGACTGCGAATGACCCGCGTTACACAACGCAGAATTTGGCAGAAACACTAAATTTATGAAAACCAACCATCAACGAGAAATTGCTGAAACTTTTTACTTAAATCGCTACGATGTTTGGGATCTACGTAATCTGAGTGAAAATAATCTCTTGGGTCGAATTTCTGTCTTTAATTAATCAATTTAATTAAACTAATTAATTAATTAATTAATTAATAATTTAATCAATTAGGGAAAGAATTAACTGAAAAATTATCTTCTTGACTTTGCTGATAAAAACGCCGACACGAATATATAAAAATATACAATATTTTTTTTATTCTTTTTCTTCAGTTACGGTTATATGTTGAATCCAGGTCGCTCGGGGTTAGACACGGGCATTTATGTGCAGTGCCCATTTTTTTTCAAATCTTACAACAACAATGCGAATACACTTTTGGGCGAATGTTATACGAGCCAAAAATGTTAGGCGAATGTTATACGAGCAAAAAAAATATATAACAATATAACCGCAATGAAAATGCATCCTCTTTTAAGCAAATTGTGCCGAGTGATGACAAAGGGATCATTTAGAAAAAATATCAGCAAAATAGTTCCTGGGGTTAACGAGATGACACAACTTTAGCACCACCCTTAATGCAGGTCATCATCCATGAAAGTCATACTGTACATCTAGTGGAATTGGAAAGGAATCCTGTACTAGGAGTTTCTGCTGATTAACCAGTCGATTGATTTTTAAATGTACGACTCACAATTGGACGAATTAAAGACAGCAATTTCAGAAAAAACCGTCAGAATTGGCAAACTAGACACTTTTTTTTATCAGGATAATGCTAGCCCTAGCCTGATTTGGGCGATTTGGCAAAAGTTTGTTGCAGTTTGGGTGGGATGTGTTACTCGCTATCTTCGCCAGATATTGCTCCTTTGAATTTTCATTATTCAGGTCCTTGCAATATAATATCAATTTTAAAAGGTAAATTCTTTAGGGTACATAAAAAAAAACACTTTAATGAATTCTTTGCCGAAAAAAAAACACCAAAATCTAAGAAGACGGAATCTTTAAGTTGAAATAAAAATGATTCATATTAACTGAATAAATATCTAATGTCATAATTTGGTTTTGTATTTTAATTTCCCTTAAAAATCGGCCTGAACTTTCTGGAAAACTTAGTATATTTGAACGAATCTCCATGAAATGATCAATTATATGATCATTATTTATTTCATTTTTTTAGAATCTTCGATTTTCTATGAACAATATGTAACAATTTTTATATTTTCATACTTATCTGTTTAGTAATTTAACGTTTTCTACAATTTAGTTGTCTTATTATTAGCAATCTTACATTCTGCCTATGACTTAATAGATTCTTTAAATAAAACCTTCCAACGTCCTGGGCATGACGATAAACTAGAACCGGCAGCAAAGCTTTCGAGCGGCTTTGGGAAACGTGTAACCACATCCTAATTACTGTTGTTCCCAAAGCCACACTGACACCCCCCCCCCCCCAGGTAGTAGCACATGTGATAATCCCAACTATGGGCAAATAGTTAACCGTCATATCGGAGTCAAAACACTATTAATGTATAACAATGCACTTTTATGGTAAAATATAAACAGTAGCGTCTTCAAGCGATTTGAAATAACTGACTTTACCGTTTACCTTTTTTTTTAAGAACGCTCACGTAACGGTGCATTTTTTCTTTTTCTTTTTTCTTTTTTTTTTTGAACGCACACACATCAGGGAATTTTCGAACATGCAAAATCATACAATCCATACAATCATGAACGAAAACATTGTAATTTTTAAAAATTGCGCGTTCAAAAATTCTTTGCCACGTGAGCGTTCAAAAAAAAATCACCGTTACTTGAGCCTTCTTAAAAAAAAAACGGTAAACGGTAAAATCAGTTATTGCAAATCGCCTGAAGATATCATTCACTTTAGAAACCTTAGCTCGCGTAATAACTCGTTTACAAATAGAATATATATATATATATATATATATATATATATATATATATAAAAGATTCAGATGATTTAGGTGACTGATTTTGAGTCGTGTTCATAGTATTTAATAGAACCAGTTCGAAGTTATGAGGATAATAAACAAATCAGAATTTATCAGGAGAAATTAACGTCAAAATTAAAAAATTACCAGCTATACATTTTTATAAAAGTTATTAAATGTCAAGAAAATTAAATTTCAACATTAAATAACCCATAAGGGATTGAAATACTGCTAAATAAATACATAAAACCTTCTAAATTGTCTTTTCTTAACAGATTGCATGAGTCGAAATTCAATAGCTAAATTGAATGTTGAAACTTTTAATTATTCTTTAAATGTTCAAAATAACTAACTACAGTCATGGCGGCAAGAGAAAATGTAATATCGAAGTTTGACTGCAGTGATAAATCTGTCAATTCTATCCTTGTTCTTAAACTTTTCTTAAGTTTAGATGGATTCTATTCAATCTTGGCAAAGGTGTCTTGTAAAACAAGCCTGTGTAATAATTCTCTCTTCTTTCTCTGTTTCTATTCGTTCTAATATTTTGTCGTCTGCCTCTGTCCCCTCTTAATATTTTGGCTTGATTCCAATTTCTGGCAACATTGACTTCTTGTGAGCATTCAGATTTGAAAATTTCAATTTCTTTCTCGACGTTAATTTCTCATAAATTCTGATTTGTTTCTGTTATATTAATAACTTCTAACTGGTTCTATTAAATACTATGAACGCGATTAAAAATTAATCATCTAAATCATCTGAATCTTATATATATATATATATATATATATATCTCCCACCCCTTACCGGCTCTTCTAAGAAATCCAGAGGATATAGTCTAGTCGCAAGATAATAAAACTTACATTCTAACTGCTAATGTTAAATCTGTCTAGAAACCAAAGACTCTCATTAATCAACTATATTAACTACCCACACCACTTTCTTCAAAATTCTAACGGTCAAGCCACGAGACTTGTTCCCTTATCACTAACCCCCACCAACATCCCACACACAACTGACCAAATATAAGAAAAGAGGCTTTCCATTCCTATCCACACCGCCTGATGAGACATTGAAATTTCAATGCTGAAACAAAAGTACTATTTGTAGTGTATATATAAAAATAATTATGTACATGTTCTAAAATATAATTTATAATAAATATTCACAGCTCTATATATTATATATCCAGCACTGTTTTAAATTAATGTTTTGGACGTTGTAAAAATTCTTTCTTTTTTCTGTATTCACTCGGATATATATATATATATATATATATATATATATATATATATATATATATATATATATATATATTGTGTGTATTTTGGCAGCATTTTTTCATTAATGCAGGTTTCATTGAATAATATAGAAAAGGTTTGTCTATTAATTTTGTGTAGGATCCGTTCATACCGTCTGATATACTTGATGGTGATGTCGTTGAAAGACAACAAAAAATCACAGTAATTGTTGATTTTTTTTTTTATCGGGTCTAAGCTTTCGGCTCACATAAGCCATTATCAAAGAGTAAATATTAACACACAGTAAACATAGAACATTTAAGTTATTTACAATAAAGAGAATTGAATTGAAAATATAAGTCCATCCCTACCGTGGCGGATGGCCGAAGACAGTGACAAAATAGTGGTGTTGTGGTCCCTGGTCTGATTACAGACATTTGAGTACGTTATTGGAAATATCAAAATTGATTGTATTCAAACCAGGTTTAAATTGTTTAATTAAATCCTCGAAGCAATCTACATTAAACAATTTAAACCATGTTTGAATACAACGACATCACCATCAAGTATATCAGACGGTATGAACGGATCCTACACAAAATTAATAGACAAAACTTGTCTATATTATTCAATGAAACCTGCATTAATATATATATACATATATATATATAAACGAGTTATTACGCGACAGAAGTTTTATACAATTACAAGATTATATAACGTTTTCTCCATGGTTGTATCGACTGTATGGTTTTGCGCGTTCAAAAATTCCCTGACACCTGAGTGTTCTTAAAAAAAATGTAAACGGTAAAATCAGTTATTGCAAATCGATTATAAATAGAAAATAATCAGAAGTTCTAAAATATAACTGTATTGAACAGTTTTTAATACAAATGTGCACGGGTCTAATTTTATTATGACCAAAAACTAATTAAAAAAGTAATTAATCAATCAATCAATCAATCAATATATATATATATATATATATATATATATATATATATATATCATAGTGCGTCATAATTATCCACACATTTGCAATAAAGTATCTTTAGTTGCGTTATACAACCTTCTACTGATTCGTGCTTGTAGTTGTTACTGTTATGATCACTTGATTGAAGATTGAGTTTGATCAAGCCATTCTTTTTTTTTATAGTAGTAGCTTTTAGGCCTAATCTTGCTATGATGAAAGTACCAGGAGTTACTTACTTGCTGGACCGGTAGAGGGAACTGACGATTTGTTCTGCATCTTTACCGATAAATAATCCGTACAAATTCCACTTAAAGGTTTGGGTTGAATCTGAGCCAAATAATCGCTCAATACTCGGAGCTTCCTCGATGGAAGATTCATTCATCATGACTGGTGGTTGGTCAGATTTTGATTGGCAATAATGGATGCATCTAGTTTTGGTATTCAAGGCATTGAATGCAACCAGCTAGTTCTCCCACGACTGAGATGTTAAAACTTGATCGCTGGATAAATTAAATATCTGCTCGTCAATAGTTTTGGAAATGTGCCCATATACCGTTGTATTATCAGCATAGATATTCGTAAATGATTCCTTACGTTGATTGAAAGAAAGGGCCCAGAGAACTGGCCTTTAACAACTACCTCTCATTAAGAAGGCTTTCGGTAAAATATATATATATATATATATATATATATATTTGGTATATATCCAAATAAAATATATCCAAATATATCCATATATCCAAATAAAATATTTGGTATATATCCAAATAAAATCCATATATATATATATATATATATATATATATATATATATATACATATATATACCAACTTTGTCTGTTTTATAAATACTTTCATGGCTCCTGCTCAGACGAACTTAAGTCACTGATGCCTCCTCAACAGGTGTTTACTCGTGCAACCAGACTGGCAACTGGGTCCCACCCATTCACAGTAAGGTTAACCAAATGCAGACGACAATTCTACTCTTGCAGCTACTTCTCTCGCACTTCCCGCCTGTGGAACTCGCTCCCGTATTCTTGCTTTCCTGACGGCTACAACCTCCAGAAATTTAAATGCAAAGTCAATACTCATCTCCTAACCACTGGACTCTAGCTCTCTCCCCACCCCTGTATAACATTCCCTTTCTCTCCACCTATGTATCTGTCATCGCACCTGTTTTCTCAGCTTTCTATTGTTCCTTTCTAACTAGTTTGTACTCCTCACTCTTTTCTAATTAATCTTTTTACATTTATGTAGCCCCCTGCACATCAGTGGCATTTCCGCCTTGCTCGGGGTGAAATGATTAAAAAAAAATAAATAAATAAATATATCTAATAAACCCAAGAATCAAGTCTAGCCATGAGGCCATAAAACCTTTACCCCGTCTTCTAATGTTAAATCTCTCTACAAAATTTTCGACACTTTCATTAAGCATTCCCTATTCACCCCACGTTTTTCAAAATTCTAACGGACAATTTACAAGACTTATTCCCTTATCGCTAACCCCCACCAACATCCCACACACAAATATAAGAAAAGAGGTTTCCATTCCATTCCATTCCACCTGATGAGACATTGTAATTTTAATGTCGAAACAAAATGTACACTTAGTTGTGAATAAAGAATTGCACATGTTCTAAAATATAATTCATAAAATTATATATATATATACATATATATGTTAAGCACATCCCCCCGAGCAAGGCGGTAAGGCCACTGGTGTGCAGGGGGCTACGTAAGAGTGAATAGATTAGAAAAGAGAAAGCCGGAAACCACGTCCTAAACAGGGAACAAGGGATGAGCCTCTACACCTGTTTAATAGACGTGGGTGGAGTGTGAACCGGGCGATAGTTCAGTCTATCTACTCCGATTGAAAAAAAATAAACAAAAAAGAAAGTGAAAAGATTGAAAGAGAAAGCCGGAAACCACATTCTAAACAGGGAACAAGGGATGAGCCTCTACACCTGTTCAATAGACGTGAGTGGAGTGTGAACCGGGCGATAGTGCAGTCTATCTACTCCAATTGAAAAAAAATAAACAAAAAAGAAAGTGAAAAGATTGGAAAAGAGAAAGCCAGAAACCACGACCGAAGTCGAAGGAAAGTGTACCGGAAACCCCGTTCATAAACACGAAACAAGGCGATCACCTCTACTCCTGTTCAAAAGAAGGGGGTGGAGTGTAAAACCAGGTGATGGTGGGTACTATCTACTCCAATAAAAAAAAAAAGTTTTAACTTAGAATAAGTTGAAACGAGATTTAAACGAGTTATTTACAATAGCAGAATACAACCCCTGTTAAAAAATTAAGACAAATTAAAGACAAAAATTAAACAGACAAAAATTAAAATAAAATGCGGAAATCAACATACCAGGTAGGTAAGACAGATGAAAAAGTTGAGCAGAAATACCGAACTAGGATTCCGTTCTTTAATTTTCCCAGAAGATTTGCTGGTGTTACCCGCCATCTTGGGTTAGTTGAAATCGGAAGAGAGAGAGAGAGAAAGAAAGAATGGCCCACTGCGAAGAGGAATTCATAATGACCGATGCTACACCGACCATACCCTTAAAGAGTTCCTTCAAACATCGAAACCACTACGAAAACTATATATATGAAATGAATTGTCTGAACATTATTTTTTTATCGATACTCATATTTAAGTAGATATTCTATTTTCTAATGTTTTCATTAAAAACAGAATGTCTACTCAAATATGAGTACCGATAAAAAAAAATGTTCAAACAATTCATTTCAAATTGTCGATTGCTTATAACCAAGTTTCGTTAAAATATATATATATATATATATATATATATACACACACACATATATATATATATATATGTGTGTGTGTGTGTTTCGTTAAGTTTCGTTAAAATATATATATATATATATATATATACACACACATATATATATATATATATACACACACACATATACATATATATATATATACACACACACATATATATATATATATATATATATATATATAGGGCTCAATTCATTTGAAGAGTAAAGCATATATCGCAGAAGTGTAAACTGTTTTTAAAATTTTCTTATCTAGAGAGCTCAATTTTCTTATCATGAGAGCATTATATATATGCGGACGACCTGAGTAATGGCCTGTAAAAATATACACTAAGCACTCACATAACTACACATACATCAACAGGGAATCAAATCACTCCCAGCGAATCATCGACAACCTACACAAATCTATCAAATTTCGTTTAAGTGCCAACTTTAGCAATAAGTAAATTTTTGACAATTCTAAAATTAAGTACATTAATGCTTTAGAAAAAAGTAAACTCAACACTAGTTTAGAATACTCCGTTAAAAACAAGGTAGGCAGAAATAATCAGAAACCACGTAAGCGTAACGTTATTTGGTTTAACCCACCCTTCAGTCGTAACGTCGAAACTAACATTGGCAAACCCTTCGTCAACTTACTGCAAAACATTTGTACCATTCACCGATACAATCGCTTACCAAAGTTGAGCCTGGTCAGTACTTAGATGGGTGACCGCTTGGGAATACCAGGTGCTGTAAGCATTGAGTGACGGATGTGTGTTGTGATGCAGTGGATATCAGCTCGGAAAGAGAAATCGGTGAGCCGAGTTCGACTTCCAGTTATATACCCTGCATTCACTTAAGCACTGGTACTTTTGGGAAAGGTATTAATCCGTCCCTTCCCTTCAGTTATGGGTTAAATAACAGGGTAGGACTTGGGGACCCTGCCCTTAAAAACAAATCCCAATGAATCTTGATACTCGAAAAGAAAAAAAAAGTATTACTAGAGACAAAACTTATATAAAAATCAACAATAAAAGGTATTACCAGCAATAAATAATAAAATTTAGTTGGCAATAAATGACCCGCCGAGGTGTTGATATGCCATAAAAACGAAGCAACCAATCAATCACCCACACTAAAAAAAAATCTTCAACAAAAACAATGTTAAAGTTATAGTTGCATTAAAACCATAGATAAATATATTTTACAACATAATGCTATGATATCAAATAAATATTTGGTCCAAATAAATAACATCCTTCACCCAACTAACAACAAAAATGATCTTTCTAAAAATAATTGCAACTGGCGAGAAAATAAAACCTGCCCATTGAATGGTCAATGTCTGTCCGAAAGTATTGTTTGTAGAGCTCCAATTCGTTTCATCAATCAGTCAGTCAGTTAACTGCCATACGTGATACACGCTTGGGCGATCATGTCTCGACAGAAACTTGGCTGACTGGGCATATTAATATCCCACAGTAGGTACTTTCTGAGATAGACTGTTTTTCAGCCAAAGCTATAAAACCAAATTTGTCCTGTTATTTCACCAATTATTGGAGGGAAGAAACGGATTAATACCTTTCTTAAGGGTATTTGCGCGTAAGTGAATACAAGAAATTCAAATGGAATTCGAACACGGCTCCCAGTTTCTCATTCCGAGCAAATATCCACTGCACCACAATGCATGTTCGTATAATAATGATGTTAAATTTTACTTTGGAAGCACTTCTAACAGGTGGAAGATAAGATTTAACAACCATATGTTGTTTTTAAACAAAATTAAATACAGCAGACTACTTTATTGATAAATTATTGGAAATAAAACAACAACAGCAAGAACCCATTTATTACCAGGAATATCGTAGCTAAATCCAAACATTACAATGGAAAAGAATTAAATGTAATCTATGCCTTTTAGAAAAACTTGTCATCTTAAACGATATGAATAATAATAATTTGATTAATAGAAAAAGTGATTTACTGACCACCTGCTGTCATAGAAAAAAGAACTTACTTAAATTCTTAGACCCAGAGGTAAATGTTCGTTTTAGGTTCAGACGGCTTTTCCCCCTTCAAATTTATCCCAAATAGCATTATTTCTGTGCAACTGTATATGCTGAACTCAAATCAATAATCAGTTATGGAAGAAACTTACCTTTTTTCCTTTGAAAGTCCATAAAAAAACGAACTATATCTCGCACTTTTTCTCTCCCGTAACTCTCACGAAGTTATGTAATTAACGGCAGAATGACGTTCTACGTAGGTAGCAATTTTCTGTCGAATTTTGGTCGATTTTCTTCCTTTACTGAAACTTCCGGCGATGTACTTCCTGTTGCGAAAGTAATAAGCGTAGAAATACAATAGCGAATTCAAAACACCCAAAGAAAGATGAAATGTTAGGAGGGGGATGAACCCAAAAACAAAACCAAAAATGCAACAAAATGTTTGAACTAAAACAACAAACAATGCTAGCAAGACCCGTCCAGCCCAGAAAAAGAGCAGCCCCTGCACTCCGCTAAACGACAAAATCAAGAAGCACACCCGCCAAGAGAGAGGTGGGCAAAACAATTAATGGAATAGGAAAATAAAAGGCTGAACCAGCCGAGATAAAAGGAGGCCAAAACCAACTGGGGAGGTTGGCGAAGGAGGGGTTCCAATGACAAAGCATAAAGTAGGAGCGACAGTGGACAACCCTGTCGAACCGACATAGACAGCGCCAGAACGCCCGACAACTTTCCGTTCACCTGTACCACAGCTGTGGAGGATTGATACAGGAGGCTAATTCAGCGGCGGATGTTGGTTTCGAATCCAGCGGCCTGCAGGACTGCAGCCAAGTAACGATGCCTTGGACTGATCCAAATTGATCAGCGCGGCTTATTCGTCGTCTTTTATCCCTTCTATGATCGTGCG